>BJBW01009630.1:20348-65953 GCA_004320125.1 Scolopax mira | reverse complement strand
GTTGAGGCCCCGTCCCTGGAGACATTCAAGGGGAGGCTCAACGAGGCCCTGGGCAACCTGGTCTAGTTGGGGGTGTCCCTGTGACTGCAGGGGGGTCAGACTAGATGACCTTTGGAGGTCCCTTCTGGCCCAGATGATTCTATGATTCTATATGTACGTAATTTGGCGTCATGACTTTCAGCTGTGGGTTAATGCTCCAGGACCTCTCTCCACACCTGTGAAATCTAGCTTTGCCCCTTTTAAAGGGGCTTTTTTTTTTTTTTGAAATGGCATGTGATTACATGAAAATTTCATCTGTTTCTAGATATATCAGCACCAAGGCAGTCATAAGGCTTGACAATCAAAAAACCATGCAAATTTAATAGCGTGGTACAACAACAAATTGCTGCAGTTTGGTTGTGGGGAGCATTGCTTTCTCTGATTTTCCCCTCGCTTTTATGCTGGGGTGTCAGCAATTTCTGAGTTGCTGGTACAAGATGGAGACTGTCTGGACACACGGGGACATTAAGGTACCAGCAGTGTCTGGGATTAACTGGACTTTGCTTCTCTTGCCTCCATGCCTGTTGAAATTGTCTCATGCCTAAAATATGACCCTTTATGTGTAATCTTGCCTTTGGTTTTGTAACAAAAAGGGGTTAACTTGGTGACTTGGTCCAAAACGTGGACTTCTGACCTATCTCTCACTTTTTATTTCTTTTTCTAGCAGCAAAGGCAGCTGATATTATTTAAGTTGGTAATAATATCTGAAGCATGCCTGGAAATATCTGATAAGTTGCTTCGTTCTTTTGATAAGGGAACGAGGCAGAGAAAAACAGAGCTTAGTGTAAAGTTTATTAAATGGCAGAGCACGTTTAATCTTCCCACCCCACACATTCAAGCCAGAACTCAGCATTTGTCATCAACAGTGTCCCCGGCAGCATTTCTAAAAACCGATTTGTCTTCGCCACAGCAGGTTGTTTTTTTCTTTCTCGGATGGACACAATGGGTTGTTTGTCTTTGCTCCTTGGGCAGCTGAATAATATGTGCCCAAACCCACCTACCCCTGTGCCTCAAAATCAGGAAAATCAGCAAGTTTTAAAGCTCCCCATTTTGACAGTATGGTAGCGTGCTGTCAGCACTAATATTCATTAATATGCATTGGCAACTGCTTGTGTTTTGAAATTAAGTATTCTACAATTCTCAGAAAAATGACAGCTGAACGTAAAGAAGTTGCATCTTGAGGGACAGGTATAAGAACACTTAGAGCATGTACACAAGCTCTCGTATGCCCACTGTCGAATACTTCTCTCCTTATCTCTTCCCTGTGCCTTAGCACTTCAGTGCATTTTATTTAAATGAATTTTAAGGATGATTGCAAACTTCATGAGAGCTGAATTAAAGTTCTGAATAGATAGGTTGTCATAAACCCCTACCCAAGTTGTAGTAGTAGTAGCAGAAGCCATAATGTGTTACCCCCAACTGCATACATTTAATATTTTCTGGCTTTTCTCCATGTTTAGTGTTTTACCACATCTACTGAACTGTCTCATGAAAAGTAAAATAAAATCCTTTACTGATGCTGAGTGAAAGCCTTGCCTATGAAATGTAGTGCTTCACTACAGCTGGTAAGGGCAGAGGATACCTGAGAGGTTGATGTAATTTTTATTTTTTTTTTCCCTGCTCTGGTTTTCACTGGAAAAAATTTGGAAGAGGATTTTTCATCAGCCAGCCCAAAATCCTGCAGTGAATTCATTTTGAAGCCTTGAGCTGTACCTGAGAGCCCCAAGTCCCAGTGCTGCCTCTTCCACTGGATTTCTTCCCTGTTACTTGCAGGTAAAGACCTGGGCTCATCCCGGGAGTTGGAACAACCGTGTGCACTCACAAACGCATTTCTGCTCATGGGGCTGATTCACTTCTCACTCCTGCTTTCTCGGACATGTTCTTTTTATCTAGGCAGAAATTGAAGGCAGTAATTTGCCTGCTCCTGTGCTTGAGGAAGAAAAAAGCCTTTTCAGTCGTAGACATAAAGTGAGGGAGGAATGCAGGAGTGAGTGCTGCATTCTTATTTTGCAGGGACTTTTTCTTAGAGTAGAGGAGCTGGCCTTTTCCCAAGGGAACAAGGCTGCCCTTCTTGAGAACAAGAGCTCTTACACACACCAAAGCATCTTAAAATGGAAAAATATCTTTTTTGGCTTTCTTTTCTTTAAAACCACAGGACTTTGTTCCAAAGAGCTCAGCACCTGTATGTGCAGTTGTTTTTCCCACACTCGAGGTTCTGCTTTATATGCAAGTTTTGGACAAACACAAACAAAATCTGTGGCATGTGCTGGAACAAAGATCGGTCAGGACAATGGCTCCTTTTGGGCCTCAAACCCCATCTTTGGAGAACTGGCGTTCATGAAACTGCATTGCGAGGCTGGTTTTGTCTTTGAGGTGCAGGGCTTGAAAGATAAAGCCACTCTAAGTGAAACCAAGAATAAATCTGCTTCGTGGCATCAGGTACCAGGAGCTACATGCTGCTTGTGTTAAACAAAGCAGATTATTCTTGTAGCACCTGTGTGATACACGGGGTGAAGCACATCCCACACTCAGCAAAAACATTTTCTGTTGTTCCCTTGAGTTTCCTTGTCTTCGGTGAGCACTCCTTTTATTGTGGTGTTTTTCTGGACAAAAGGGGCATCTTTGTGTGCCGTAAGTGGCATAAGTTCGGTCTTCCCCAAATCCAGAGGAGTAAAGATAAACTAGCAAGGCTGATTTGGATGATTCTTCACCATCAATTGCACAAGTAATTCTATAGGCTTGAATTTACACTACTGCCTGTGAGCAGGTGAGAGGAGGGTGCACTTTCTTGGAAATGGGATTTTCTGGGTTTTACTAAAGGGCTGATTGGATCTACAGATTGCTAGACTAGTAAAAACAGAGAAAGATTATAAATCCTTTCTGTATTCATTAGCATGACTGCTATATTTATGTGTAGTGATGCAGATCTGAACTTATATAGGAAGATATAAATGGTGTCTGAGGTAGAAGTAACTTCTTATGAAGATGAGGGAAATTTCCCTTATCTCTCCTACCTGCTGTGGAGGGGAATTTCTCATGACAAACATGGGTGCTGAGAGAAGACTAGCAATACTAGATTCAGTCATGTCTTTTTATTTAAAAACAAAAATAAAGCTGTCAGTCAGCTCCATAGCTTATATTTAGCATGTCCATTTAAAGATCTGCAGCTCAAGTATATCTGAAACCGATGCAAAGGAGTGAATAAGAAACCATAGCACAAATTAGTACAGGATGACATTCTGTTCCATGTGTAGCATGAAAGCGTTTGGCACCACGAGCTCGTTTTGATATCACTTGTTGTGTCTTCTGCCTCCTACCAGCCTGGGAGAGAGCTGGAGCTGTGCCGTAGCCAAATTAACTCAACGTGCATGATCTCTGGTTTGCTGGGGGTTTATCTAACTTAGTTAACTTTTATGACAGCAAGGATTGCTTAGATGGGGTTTCCCCCAGCCTGCTGGCAGTGCTCAGTGATTCACTGGGTCTAGAAACGATCACAGCTCCTGGTGAAGTCACTTCTCATCTTACTGGGATGGAGACCCTATGGTAGAGCAGCACCTTGGGTGGGAAGAAGAGGTTCCCCACGCAGGGTGAAACTCGGTACCTCATCTGCAAAGGGATTTCAGGTTGAGATGTGGTTACTCATACAGGTTTTCAGAGATACTAAAGCCACTGACTCCTTTTCCATGGCTCCTCAAAGGGGGAATTTTCTGGAAACCTCACTGTTAGCAACCCTGCCTACCTTTGAAAGCCTGGCTGCTGGGTCTTAGTTTGGAAGTTGGCTGGCTGGCAAGTAACTGTGGAAAAGTGCTGCTGTCAGTGAGGCAGAAGCAGCTCAAGGTTGATTTTCCCCTTGTATCAATGACTAAACCAGACCTTCCCCCAGTGTAATTTCTGGGAGGTTCTCCTCAAGTCTTGTTTGCTCGGTGGCTTATACCTAATACGCGATGCTGAAACCTGAAATCAACTCAACCGTGTCAGGGCAAACAGATGGCCATTTCCAAGGAGAAGATACTAAGCACTCTGCACAGGTTTGCAGCACAGTGAAAATCCAGGTAACGGAAACAGCTAAAAGTGAAGACTGAATTATATTGGATTCCTGAGTCATCAGCTATTGATGCAGAAGATCCTGCTACCTACGCTTTTGTGGTGGTGCTGCTAAGTAGCATTTCCAACCCTCTGGGCAATGACATCAAAGGATAGCGAAGATAAAAACAGACTACTGTTGACTTTGAGAGAAATGTTATATTTATACAGGCAGATGTTGAGGTAACTGACAACTTTAAGACTGCTTTAATGAAAGTTTGCCAGTCCTCAACCTTCAAAAACTCACACTTAGGTTTGCCTTCTCTCCTCCAAAATTACAGAGGTGGCTTTGGGTACTTCTGCTTCTTAGCAGAGGAGAGCTTATTCCAAACTGGATGAGGAGCTCCAGAAGGGAAGCAAGGCCTGCTGTGACCTGGCAGGGCAGGAGGCTTGGCCGAGCCGTGTCCTTTGCCAGAGGTGCCCCTTAGTCATGGCAACCTCCCCAGAGCAAGCACGGAGAGAGACCCTATTTCTTACATGGACATCCAGGTGTATAGGCTGGTGGGTTTGGGTGAAGTCTGGTGCCAATCTGGCTGGTGGCACTAATGTATGTGTGTCCCCAGCTTAGGCACTGAAACAGCTCTCTCCCACCCGTGCAGTCCGTGTGCTTTTCCCTGGGCTGGAGATACCACTGGCTTTTCCAGCCCCTTCAGGCATTTGGTGTAAAAAAAACCCCACAGCTTTATGTGGGGTTTCTAAAACAACTAGGACTCTGCCTCCCAAAGCCTGCCCAGGCTGCATGGTGCTGATGGAAACGAGCAATCAGACTAGCAAAGCTGGTTTCCTCTTGCTTTTTCTTGCAGCGAGACTCTCCGGAGTCTAGCATGGAGTCAGCTCTGAGGTTTCCTGTGCTTGGGACATGCCCCTTGTAGATTCTTTGCTGTCTAATAAGATTTGTGCTTGCATTACAGCTTTTCCCTCCGCGGTGCTGCAGACAGGCTTTCCTCTTCTATCTAGCACCCATTTTAATGAACCATATATTAATGTAGTACTTTTGAAATCTCCAACTCTTACATTTAACAGAAATTAGTCAATAGGTCAAGAAGTGAAGGGAACAAGTAGTATAGTGTGTTTGCATTAAAACTGTCTTTCTCTTTAAAACTAGGCCCAAAATAGGAAATATATCAGTCCTTCTTTCCCAAAATCTTCCCTGCCCTGTCTGTGGGAAGAGAGCAATCACTCCTTCCATGCTCCAGTAGTTGCTGAACAATTGAACAGCAAGGGAGAGAAAAGCAGAACTTCTCATCTTAATAAGATCTTAGTTCCTTCAGTAGGTCCCAGCTCCCCTTCCATGCCGGGCAACTTCAGTGACTTGTGGCTTGGCCCCATCTACCTGCAGGGCAGCTCCCTGGCCCACGGCCGGGTCACCGCTCTTGGTGACTGTCATGGAACTGGAGGAACCACCAAGGTGTGTGACCCTGGATCATGCTTTGTCTGCCAGAGGGCATGCACGATTTCTCCACATGCCTCCTGTGCATCTCAACCCTCCATTGAGGTTAAACAGTGAAATGTAGTTATAGGGAAGGCAGCAATTAAAAATTCACATTCCCCCAAAACATTCCCATTGCTGTGCAGGAGACAGCAGTGCATAGATGTTCCTACCAGCCTTCTCACAGCTCCGTCGTGGTCCAGACTCTTGATCCCACAGTCCCATTGAATAGCACCTAAATCCATGGGTGAAATTGCTGTTTATGCTGCAAAATGCTCTTGGGACTCTTTGATATGATAGGAATTGACTGCTTTGTATGTCAGAGGGTCATTCTACCATTCATGGAAGCACTCATTTCAGCAGAGGAGCAAAAGGCAAAATGGCAAAGAACTTGCTGGCAAATAAATGAATGGTAACTTTCCCCCGTTGGATTTATTCAGTCCTTTGAGATATAAATGTATTCTTGATGGCCAGAGAGATCAGTCATTCTGCATTAGGAAACTTGATTGATGTCTTTAGCAGGCCTCTATGAAGGGCTGTGTAAGTGGATCTGAAATAACCTACAAGGAAAAATATGATGTGGTCTAGTTCATTTAATATACAAGTACTCAATTACAGTTTTGTTACTTTTGCTTTTGTTGCTACTTAAGGAAATTTTAATTGTACAGATATGTGAAAAAAAGTTACTTCATCCCTCCAAAACACCCCTTGTGTGACATTCATCTCCCCCCAAACTACTGTGACTTGTACCTCATCTGAATTTTAATCATTGCATTGTTATGTTTCAAGTTGATATCTTTCTTACTGTGACAAGATCAGATGTGTTTAATTATGGAACGGGATCCTGCTGAGGCTTAGAGATAGTGCTTGCCCCAAGGACGTTGCCAGTGAAGCACGTGGCTGCTCATCTTCTTTAGCAGCCTCCATCCCCATGGTGAAGGTGGTGGGGAAGGGCAGGCTGCTCAGGGTTTAAGCACTGGGAGAACACGTCAGGATGGGGCAGAATAGACCAGAATTGTGTATTGAGATATTCCTGATTGAGAATAGTAGCAAATGCTCTAGATTTGGACTGACATGGAGATAGTGGAGTCTGAGGTCTTATCTATGGTAATGTAGGTACATTAACAGTATCTTGAACTGGAATAACAAAGAAGACTCTCAGCTTGGCAACTGGGCATGCTGTCCTAGCAGTGGAGGAGGCTGTTTTGTTCCTAACCTTCCAGTGGGATTTGAATCTTGGCACTGAGTGAAGAAAAGCTTGTGCAATAACTAGTGGGTATCCTAGCACCTTCTCTGTTGCTCCCCTTCTAAGCCTCTAAGATCAGAGGTTCATTTATGATTGTTTTCTGTTCTTTGAGCAGCTTCCACCCCCTCACTCTTTGTCTGATCAAAAACCCCATGTTGTTTACTTACTGACATAGGTCAACGACAGCAGGAAAAAAATGGTGACTAAGCCAATTAATTGCTGCCAGAACAAAGACTGCAGAGACTGTATCTCAAAGTATGAGCTTGACAGTAAAGCCTTGGGCTCAGCAAAACAGAAGTTGTCCATATTGAAAGAGAGATCTACCCTTCCCAGACTGTCCTGCACCCTCTCTTCCCCCCAGCAGTGAAGTCGTGGTTTCAGACAGTTTTCTTATAAAAAACTCCCAGGAGCACAGGCAGCCTGTGTTCACAGAAACCTCTGCTGGAGACATCTGGTTACTGGATCAGATCCTGCTGGAGACCGTGCACCACATCAGAGCAAACCCAGTGTAGATCCCTAGCCATGCTCACAAAAATCTTACTCATATTCATCCTCTGCATGGGACTGAGTTCTGTTTCTCAGGTCATGACTTCCTTTTGTGCCATTGCTTGGAATTAATCTGTGGGTGAGAGGAAGTCAGGGTGCTGGTGGTTTGGGGTGATCCTGTTGTCCTGTGGGATCAGGCTTTGTTTTCTCACCTCCTCACTGCTTTCTCGCTGCATGGAGTGTGCAGGCACCGATACCTGGTGGCTTTTTTCCTGGTTCTTTCTGCTGTGAAAAAAACAAAGTCTTGGCTTGAAAGCAAAGTCTTGTATATTGCCAAAGGCTGCACTCCCTTTATCCTCAGCATAGGTTAAAAATGTTCTTTAAGTGTTACGAACTGTTTATTCTTCTGGAGGACTTGCTGGAAGAACACTAAATGTTCAGACCTGTCTGGGCTGTGTGAGGCCAGAAAGAATTAGTACTTTTGTGCTTTGTCCTGTGAAGCTGAGATGCAATAAAACCTGATATTGATACTGACTTTCTTTAGGAAGTGCTTTGAGATCTACTTGTGAAAAGCAGCAAAACGGAGCCAGGTGGCATTGTGCCTTTCTAAGAGTCTTTTCTTCTTTTGTTTCCCTACAACAGTGATTTAGTGAGTCCCTACCAGGTCCACTCACAGCCTAGAAATAACGTGTGCTCTCTAGTTCTTATTCTACCTGTGACTGTCTTAGTTCAACATTGCACTTAGTTCTGTATCTTCTTCAAGGATATTCAAGTGTTTTCTGTGACCTGAATTTATTTTTGCTAGGGACCTTTCTGGTGGTGCTAATCACAGGTGTGTGCTGGCTCTGGAGGAGGGAGAATTGTATTACATGAGTCAGGCTATAAGCTTTCACTGATACCTTTGCATCTGGCGTTATACTATCTGGTGTCCAGGGCTGCATCTCACCTGATTTATTTTTTTTCATTTATCCTGGTCTTGGTTCCCCAGTAGAACAAACTTTTCATCGAACTCTTCAAGAAGCATTAAGCAAAATTTAGCTTATTCACCCAGATGATTCAATAAGCCTTTGTCTTATCATTGTGCTTGGAATTGTTTTGAAATACCGTTGGCAGAAAGTACTCATGCTGGTGATGAATGAGAAGCCTTATCTGTATCTGTGAAGTGTGTTTTAAATCCTGATTTTAGTGTAAAGGGATTGTTAACACACCTCAAGCATATCTCTCCGTTCACAGGACTGGGCTTTCCCTTAGATCTATAGATACTTATGTTCTACACAGGTCTGTTATCCTGGAACCTTACATTGCTGAAGTACTCAAGTTAAACAGTAAGTACAGAACTGTATTGGTGGCAGAAGAGCCTTTTATATTGAAGGCTTTGCTTACTGAGATTTTGACTTCTTTCCTTCTGATTTGGACACTGTTGGTATTGCAGACTTGAGCTCTCGGGCACCTGAGCCTGTTGCCTTTGAAGCAATGTGTGACGTGAGCCAGTGTGATGTGAGCATGGTGGTGTCACAGGACCTGGGGGTGTCTCATCTTCCCTTTTTCAGTCATCTGACCATTTAAATTTCTTTATTGATGAAAAAGAAAAGCAACATCTGACAGTATTTTCTGTTATGTCCACTTGACCACTTACTGCTTGGAAGGAAGAATGAAGTCTGGAGTGTTCCCAGGCAGCTGCTGAGGCTGGAGGGGGTGTTGGTGTTGCCCAGCCTTGCCCTTGTTTGGTTTTGGTGGGTCTCAACACAACCACACACAGGGGAAGATCCAAGACTATTACTCATTAAGTTCTCATACTTTGGAGGTGTCTTTTGATGATGCAGCCTTGTATTGTTCTGAAAGTATTTATTCTTTCCCAAACCCTTACAAGAGGAAGATTGTGTAGTTTTATTATGTTTTTTTTTTTCTAATTGCAGCTTGTGATTTCACAATTTTAATTGTCTGTAAATCTTTGACAGCTGTTACTTTGTTGCCTTAATTTTTTCAATATATTTTAATACTTATCCTGCACTGCACTTGGTGAGGACAGGACACAAATAGATGGTTATGGCCTGTTGGGTCTTCTTAAGGCCTGGCCATGTTTCAGTCTTTGGCTGCCTCCAGAGAACATGTTGATGGCTGTTTATGGCTGCTGTCGGTTACTGAAACATCTCCTCCTCTCTTTTCTCCTCCTCTTCTTCTCTGTGGGGAAGCAGGGAGTGAACAATGCAGTAAAACGTAAACTGAAACGGTGATTAGAATTTCATATGAAGTGGTACTTAAAATGGTTCTGCACTTGATTAATCTACCTTTTAAAGCAAAGAGGGTAAGGCAGGGAAAAATCTGTTAGTTAAAGTATTAAAACCTGCCAGGGGCACAGCATTTCCCTTCACTTCCAAAATGCCTACCCAGTCCGAGACAATTGGAAATGGAAAGATGTTGTCTGTGCCCTCAGGCTCTCACTTAGAACTACCTTAACTTCTTGTTACTTGCTTCTGCTTCTGCTTGTGGAAGGGTTTTCCCAGCATGTTAAATGCAGCACATTTGTTCCCATAGACTTTAAATGCCTCTTTAAAACATAGACAGACTGCTGCCATTTGGATGCTATTTAATTTGACTAAGATGACATCTAACACCAATTTCTGGCAGTTGAAACCTCTAAACCATTATTAAAATGCTGACTTTTTTCCTAGTATGGTTCTGTCCTTTCCCCCTTTCCCAGCACAGTTCATCTTGTCTAAAAAAACTTTCCAAATGTAGTAACTGTGACAGCTGTGCCAGAAGAGGGAATGTCTTGATAACAGGCTTTACCTGGCTTTTGGCTCACACTGCCCTTTTCCCCATCCTGACATATGGACTCAGAAGGATGAATTTGAGAATTTGGATTCTAAAAGTGGATTTGTCTGTGATTGTGTCTGTGGCAGTGGGCTCTGATTTACCTTAGCCAGCTCAGCTTAGTGCTGGGAGTTCTTTCTTCCCCACCCTGGGAAAGGGCTGAAAATTTCTCCCAAGGTGGCAGCCCCACATGAAGAGTCCCTCTAGGGACTCTTCCATGGCTGGAAGGTCCAGTGACACAGAGAGGGCTTTGTTTGGGGCCGTTTGAACATCAGGCCAGTTGCCTGAAGGGTGTCAGATGGTCAGAGTTCTCTAGAATTCCACAAGTACTTTCCTAGGTAGAGATGTCCTAAGGGAAAATTTCGTCAGGGCACTGTGTTCACAAGTCTTCTTCCTTAAACCCATCTCTTCCCTGCGTGTGTTGGCTTTGGTGTTACTATCTGGCCATTCCTCTCTCGTATATATACACAATCATGCAGGTTTTTAAACAGAAAACATTGTGCTCTCAGATCAGTTCATTGCATGCCCCGCTTTCACATATTGTGAGACAGTGAATTACTCCTCTTTAATCACCTTTCTATAATAATTTATCCCATAATCCCACACCGAGCCATCTCCTGCAGCTCGGTGGTTCTCACCTGTTGTTTTCCACACCTTGGATCACCCTTGGTCCCTTCTGTGTGTCTCTTCCAACTGAATTCCAACCCATTTGGTAGCCTTGGGATGGTTTGATCATAAAGTACTTGGCAGCTGGGCTTGTGCTGGATTTGTGCTTTGGGGTAATGAGTTGTTCTTGCCTCCCTGCCTGGTTACTCCTGTTCTCTCAGCTTCTTTGAAAGCCTTGACCCTTTCGGAGAACAGCCCATGGTGACTCCAAAATCGCTTTCCTGAGTGGTAATAGCTCATTTATAGCCTGTCATTCTTCATTCAGAATTTAAATTATTTTCCCCCAGTATGCATTAATTTCCATTTATTGACTTTGTATTTCACCTGCTATCTTATTACTCAGTCACCAGACGTTATAAGATCTTTAGGTGGAAATTGAGTTTATGAATCCTTGGCTCTAAGCAGATGTTTTCTCATCACCCAGCAAACTCAGCAGCCTTCCAAAACAATATTTCTAATGCACACTTTTGAGTCACGCTCTCTCTAGAAATGTCTGAGCCTCATTGTGCTGGGTGCCGTACAGGCAGCTATGAGAGTTTTTGTGCTGAAACTTTGAAAGGATCAAAATCCAACTATGATAGCACTGCAGGTAAAGTGTGTATCCAAAGCCCCAGACCATAGCCAGGGAATTAGTAACTCCATTAATTTCTGGAGACTTTTTGAGCATTGACTTGAGGCCCTGATTTGAGCTGCTTTTGAGCTTGTTTGGCACCTCTCACACTGGTGGCCCTAGGGAGTGGATGTGATGTTCCTTCAGAGTGACCAAGCAACAAAAAATGTCTATGGGATCGTGGAAGACTGGCCCTGACCCTGGTTTTGACCCAAATGGTGACCAACTCTGCATTATCAGTACCCTGGCTTCTCCAGGAGCTCTGACTTTTGTTTGAGGTGTTGATCTAGGAGACGGATTTCAGGGACAGTATTCAGAAACTAGAGGGTTCAATCTGAGCCATGTAATGCTCATGTGCTAAATAATTTCTCTTGTTTTTCTTTGGTCTGGTAGGCCTGGGAAGAAGTTTGATGCTTCTACCTTTACCATGGGCTTTTTCTTTTCAGCCTGAAGAAACCAATTTAGAAAGTGTTTCAGAAGAGCGTTTTTAAAAATAACACTGGCTGGCATTTTCAAGGCTGAAACTTTGTGAGTTGTCAGTATTGACTTGCATTTCAAGAATTTTATTTTTTTTAAAGTATTTTCCCCTTTGATTATGTGTATAGGGAACTTTATCCAAAAAACCAGAGAGAATTGGCACAAGAGCCACTTCCTTTTGCTTCATTACCGAAGGAAGTAAATGAAGCTTCCTTTCAATCCCTCTGAGTGTGGTAGATTTGGTAAACATGTTAACTACAGCTTTTTGGAAAGTTGGCTACAGGTACATCTACAATGCTATTTTGCTCATAATTTCAGCTAGAATGTGCAGAAATGCCGTTTTTCTTGTTCATCACTGGGCTAGTTAATAGTCATGTTGGGTAGAACCCAAAAGCAGATCCTGGGAGAATGAGAGGAGTCAAAGGTAGCTTTTCCTGTACATGTATCCTTAAATAGACAAGAAACTAAAGCCACTCTCTGTGCTTAAGGGAAAGTTGATGAAAGTTTTCTTATTACTATTATTATTTTTTATTCAGGCTCAGCAATGGCCCTTAAATTGTTAGTGTGCATTAAACTTGGGGTTGACGTGCAGGCTCATGGGCAGCATTCCACTTCAGATGGAGGTACAACACGGGGTTTTGGACCCGCTCACAACTGGAAGGGTTGAAATTTTGAAATTGGTTGAAAGGGTTGAAATCTTTGAAAACGCTGAGGACTGAAATGTGTTTCTCCTGCCGCTGTGTTTCGATGGAGTTCGGCTCTCTCTCCTCCTCCCCCTCAATCCCCCTGCCACACATGTTCTCAATTACTGCCTGCATTGAAGCTGCAAACATTTCTTGTGCATCTAGCTTTCTATATTGAGCGCTGGAAATATATTTTAGTAATTTGTGGGAGAACTATTATGTCCCATGCTGGGAAAATTGTGTTTATGGCTCCTGCAGGGAAACAAGTTCATCAATTCCAGTCCACAACAGTTTTGCTGTTTCTTCCTCCTTCCTTTGTATCTTGGAGCAATATTGTAAGAACCTCTTGCCCCCGTTGGGTTGAGCCTGGGTTTCTCCAGTCTTTGAAATAAAAAGCATATGCTCTGCAGGCTGTGTTTTTCAGTGTTGTCCACAAAATAATCATTGGGTTTTGGCTGAACACAATAATAGCTACTATGTACCCCAAATATTTGGGTTTGGATGTGCAGGAGCACTGCACTTAGGAAAACGCGATTGTATTTGATTGTTGGTAGGATTTCAAAGTCAATATTCTGCAGCAGAGGACATTAAAGGAGTCATACAAGAGAGAATCCAACTTGCCAGTACTGATGTATACTGCTTGATTTGGGAGGGGAGAGGAAACAGGGCTTACTCTTGTTCTCAGCATTTGTATTGTCTTCATAGGACGATCCTTCTGGATCCAGTTGGTCAAATGCACTCACAAGCCTTTGTTGTACATTAAATCATGCTTTGTTTTCAGCTGTAAACCTTGGGTCCCACACCCACATCTGTAACGTGTTTCTCAGTTCAGTTTCTGATTTGTAGAAGATAATTTTGTGGTTAAGGAAAATTCTGTGTTGTACTCCACCTCTCTCTTGTGCTCAAAGTGAGTTTAGCTCTGACAGTGATCAGGGGATACTGTTACTGCTCTAAAGAAAATGTTTTTAAAGCACAGTTACCTTCTGCTTAAATAAATGATGGGCTATTTCAAATGGAAGGAATTGCTTTTGCATCTCTTGTGTGGATAAGTTGGCTCACAATAGATGGGCTTTTAAGAGTGCTGGCAGGCTGGGACAGCAAAGAGAGAAGGGGAAAAAGTGTGTCTGGATCAATTAGTTAACTCTTAGATAATAAATGAATCCTTTTCCAATGCACACAAACTAAGCTTCCTTTTCATTTACTGCTCCAACTTCCCCTTTGGAGGTTTGATTACAGCATTCTCTCCCAAAGCAAAGAGCTCTTGCCATTTGGATGTAAACGTTCATTGACCCTTTATGGAGATTTGAAAAACTACTTCCCTGTCATTGATAAAACTGTAAACAGTATTATTAAAAATGCTTGGGGGGGGGGGGCATCAAACCACAAGGAACAAACTGAAACACTTGAACAAGAAGCGAGGTGCACTTTTGCCATCATCCTTGGAGAAGAAAATTAGTACAGCACTGCACTATGCAACAGATAGCATTTTCACCTTTGCAAATAATTTTATGATTTTTGCAAGTTTGCGGATTCAGATATCTTTGCTGTTGCACTATTGCTTTGTTTCTGGTATGTTGGTTTAAAAAAAAAAGTAGCTGGAGGAAGAACAGCAATAAAACATGAGCAAAGTGATGCCTGAGATGCTCGTTTAGTTCCCATTAGCACGATAAATGAGAATATGATGAGGTTTGGTTTGGTTTTATATCCCCATACTTCTCAGCAGGGATGGTTTCAGACCTGTATCACAAATAGAAGCTGAGTCATAAGCTGGCCCATAAGACCAGTATGGAGCAAGGTGTTAGATTAGAGTCTCTGGAGCTCGTAACATAACTCTGGCAGTTTTGCTGTGGGTTGGTTTTTGTTGGTCTGTTGGTTTTTTTTAAAGGGGGTTAGAGTCTTGTGTAATTTTCTTATCTGTAAATCCAAAGGCGTCGCAATCTAAATTGGTGGACTGAAATAATTCCTGATGTAATTGATGGCTTTGCCTAATGAGGAGAGGTCTTTCCTTGCTGCTTGGAAGACCTAGGTCAGTGACAATGGCCACAGCCTCCCCTGCTCACCTCCTGGCACGTGGAAATGTGCCTGCAGCCTTTGGGGCTGGATGCTGTGACCCAGGAGGTGTGTTACTGCCTTGCCCTGGGAATGAGCTGCTCCATCCCACCAGGCACGGGGGCTGGAGCTGTAGCCAGTCTTGGGATGCTTTCACAGCTAAACCAGGATCTGGCTTAGTGATTACAGCCTGTTTTGTGATTGTCCTCCCTTCGTTGGCTGTAATGACTGGAGGAACACATTATCTAAGGCTACCTTATCTATTGAATATTTCAAGCAGATCGTGACATCTGCTGTCACGCCTCTTGGGTCCGAGGGCTGTGACACCATTCACACTGCCCAGGTCTTAGCCCCTTCTCACAGTTGTTCCTAAAAAAATGTTTGGGGGGGCACAGAAGGGGGAAAAATCTGTTTAAATACAGGTTTTAGGTTAACACAGGAGAATGTGTGCAGAGGCCCTGCGGGCAGTTTTCTGTTCTCCCTAAAGTGCTCTGGGCTGAGAGCAGGCATCCTTGCTCTCCCTGCACGTTAATGGTTATTATGGTTCCTGCTAATGATTATCACAGGTCAGCAGAGCACAGACAGCACCTCGGCAGTGCTGCATACTCCCATGGCTGGTCCATATTCAAGGCTCTCAATATCACTAGTGCTGGTGCTGCCAAGCTGCTTTGGCTCCTGGAGAGACCTGCTTCCTCCCATGGGCAGAGATGTGGGTCTGGTGTTTTCACTTGTGCTGTGGCTCAGCTTCTGCTTAGCATGACTTTCACTTGGTTTATCTTGTTCCAGGCCTCCAAGTATTTCTCTTTGACATAGAGTGGCCAGTAATTATTATTTTTTTACTGGTCTCCTGGAACTGCAGCTCTTCACGCCCCGGCAGGAGCTACGGAAACGTGCCCAGAGCCCATGGGGAAAAGCTGAATACAGACAGAGCAACACAATCCAAACTGGAGTCTTGTGTGATACAGAGACACACCACTGCTGATATTTCAGATAAGAGTGTCACAGGCAGATTTCTATAAAGCAAAACACCTTCTGCTTTTGCCCTTTCCCTGCTTTGCATTGAGCGAAGCTAGCGTTGGGTTTGATGAAAGTCAGAAGAGTTGGGGAGAGACTCAGTGCAGGCCACAAACTGGGTCATGTTCAGTGAATTGCATGGATAAAAAACATGTCAGTGGCTTCTTTTTAATTCAGAAAACCATGTTAAAAAATCCTGGGCTCTTGGGTTGTATTTCTGTGGGCATTACAAGTTTGTTGTTGTTTTCTTTAGTTTTCCTCCCAAATTCATACTTGCATCAGATGCCTTTCCCTGAAAGTACACGTTTTCAAGTTGAATTTCTATAATATGATACAGGTCAGTTGACAGTGATGGCTGGAGAAAGATTTACTCCATGTGTTTTCAATGTTCAGAACAAAAATCTGCTTTCTTTATGTGCTTTGCCTTTTGGGGAATGTAAAGTCTTTAGTGACCCAAAATCAACTCTACACAAGACCCGTTCCTACAACTGGGTTTAACTTATATATCCCAATAACCAGAAAGACATGAACTCCAGTGACCTTGCAAGTCCTGTTTCTCCAATTCTCCTCGGAGGTCAGCAGGTCCTTTAAAAGACAGCAGGTCTTTTAAAGCTGGTTTTAGTGTCAAGAAACGGAGCTGTGAGCAGTTTGCCTTGAGCTCAGTGGAACCAGAGTTACAAAAGGGCTTTTGCCATAATAACCTCTGCTGACTCCCAGTAGGTGCCAAGTGCTCACCACCCAGATGCCAGACAGCTCCCAGTGCACACCAGTATGTTCCTGGGATGAAAAGCAGGTGTCTCACCAAAGTTACTGCCTGTAGTCGTAGCCAGGCACCCAATTGGCACCACCTTGTACCATGCACCAAGAAATCCCAAGGTGTGAGGGAAGGGATGTCTTTAACTTTGCCTAACGCCTGCCCTTACATAGCAGCCTAGTGGGTTTTACTCCTAGACAAGCAAAATCAGCCATAAATTATTATTCTTGCAGAAAACTTGAAGTTGCCAAATTCTTGTTATGAGAAAAATGGGAAATCATTTGGAGCGAGAAGGAGCGCCCGTTATTGCCTTTATGGCTGTGCTTCCCTACAAACAAGTGTGCTGATGTTTGCATACAGTCAAGGGACTCTAGGATATATAGTTTGCTCCGTGTTCACCCATATGCTGATGAATTTAGGCTCAGAATTACTGTGTGATGACAGGAAAGAGAACTAGTACCTCACGGGCAGTATTAAGCAGCAGCTCTCCACGTTTGTGAGAATAACAGAACACGAATGACCTCATAACTCTCCTCTGTTTTCTGTCTCTGGTGGTTAGAGCATGGAGAGATGGCATGGACCTGCTTTCAGAGATCTCTGCAGAAAAACAGCTAGTTCCATCAGCAGCCTGAAACCTGAATTTTTGCCCATAACAAACCTAGAAATTTCAAATAGTATTTGAGAAAGTTAAGCCTAACTGAATGCATTTCTTTCCTCTTGTTTCTCTTCTCCCCAAATCCTGATGAGCACTGGTATCCAGTCCTGCTTAATATCCAGTAAGAGCACTAAAACCTGAAGAATGGTGCCCTGTGGTTGTGTGAAGGGAGGTGCAGTCTGGGTGCAGATCTGCTGCAGGCTCCTGTCCTGTGCTTTGCACCCTGCAGCACCCTCATCATGAAGATGCTTCCGTGGAGTCCCAAAGGGCAAGTGACTCATTTGGAGGCAACTGGGTGACTTTTCCCAGCGGGTGGAAGGAAGGAAGGACTCTGCCAAGCACCTGGCACTCGCATCCTCTGGGCACTGGCCGGAGCAGTAAAGTTCAGATCCAGGTTTTTGATTCAGCCCCATTCAGTAATACAGGTGGTGAGTGGTGTCGTTCCAAGTTAAAATTGCACAGCAGAGCTTGCTTGAAATAATTTATGACCCAGGAAGAAAAATCTGTGCTAAGAATAACTTTTAATTACATCGGGTCCGTAAATTATTCTACAGATTCATGCCCAGGACAGGCCTTGGGTCTAGAAGATAAGTTAGCTTCAGTATGTCGACACCTAAAGTTATTGGTTGGTTGGACACCTAAAGTTGGTGTGTTGTTCTCTTTGAGAACACAAAAAAAAATCTCTGTATTTAGCTCATTCAATGGACAAAAAACAGATGAGCACAGTAACACAGTAACACTTTCATGGTCTTAAACTGCATTTGTATTTGCTGCAGGACATCTCTGCTAAGCATCACAGAGCCTTTCCCTGCTGGCAGTTGTGCTGGGATGGAAACCCAGCACCGGTCACGTTCATCAGCTGGAATGGCTTAATAAGGGTGGACTCGGACCTTTTAGTCTCATATAGTTTCTTCCAGTAAACTGGGCTTTCCTCTCCATTCCAGCACGTAACATGCCTTCGTTTCTTCATGTGGTGCATTTTCTTACTACTACTTCAATGTAGTTTTGGCTTCTCTCTTCATAGTTGGCAAGAATTTATTTCTACACAGGAGTCGAGATAAAACAGATTTTCTTACAGAATCTTCCTAAATATGCTGGTGGAAGTCTGCTGAAGGAGGAAAAATAAACCAGCCAAGTTGTGTGTTGCTTTCTAATTTTTTTTTAGGAAGTATTTAAAAAAATGCTGCCATGACAAATGAAGGAAAGAGGTTTTATTATACCAAGTAACAGGTTTAAAATGCAGTACTGTTAAGTGCTCTACTTTGACTAGTGAAAGCATCATGACTTGGGCTTTCCTAGTCGTACAAAATAAACTCCAACCCCGATTTCCTGGGGTTATGTTGCAGGATAACTCTTGAATATCATAGCTTTGTTTAATCTGTAGCTTGGGAAGTCTAGACTGACCATGTCTGACTCCAGAAAAATAGAAGTCACATCAGAATTACTAGTTGGTCTCGTTTCAAGCTACTGCTAATCTTCTGTTTGCAGCAGTAATTCGATTTGCATGGGCTCTTGTACCACATGGAATTGTTCTGATGAAGACTTTGACTCCAGTTTGCTACTGGTTTAATGAAGGCAAATACAGTAGACACCTAGCTGAATTTTTTTGAATAATCCTTGGTTACTTTGGTACTGTGTCCTGGCTTTATCAGTAAGCTGTACTTAAGATTAGTATCTTCTTCAGCACATCCTCATCTATCTATTTATTTTATTTTCTGTATTGCAGGTCATCCTTTTTATGCTTTGTCTCGACTTCTGTTCCTTTAGGGTGCTGATTCTTTTTCTATTATTCTGCTCCCTGTTGTCTCAAAGTCCAAATAAAGGCTTAGATAACTTCCCCAGCTACACAAAAGTAGCAAGGAGAGGGCTTCACTGGGTTAACTGTGTACTGGAGTTTAACCTGTCATTATTATTATTATGGATTAGAAAAGACCATCATGGTTATCGTGTTGGAAGTTTTGGCATAGCACAGGCTGTAGGACTTCCCTGAGTTTGTCTGTTCATGAATACTTGCTTTCCTTGGCTACAACTCTGTTAGTTTTGTTCTTGTTGGTTTTGAAAATGATTAACTTTTTGTAATGAACCAAACTCCTGCTATCACAGTGACTCTTTAGGCCATCCCTGGGTGTATTTGCTAATGTCTCCATCCCAGGTCTGGGCACAACTAATGACTGGAAGGAATGTCACTGCTGTCCTTTGACCCTTCCTGACAGTGCTGTGACATTTTTAGAGTTTCCCTCGGTAGGGACAGTGGTGTGGGGCTTGTTTCAGCAGCGTGTATGAACAACAAGGCTCCTTTTAACAGGGCAGCCTTCTAATAGCAGGCTGCAGAATGAAGTTACTGTAAGAAAGGGGTGACCCCACCACCTTCTGATATGAGCGTTGAGCAGAAAGTCAACTGACACCTATTGCAAGGGGCTTGGTTTTGTCTTTGGGGTTCAGCTAAGCTGTGTTTTATCAGCCTCACCACAAAGATGGCAAAGTGTTTTGGCTAACAAACAAATATGCTATTTAGAAAACACCAGCTATTTCACTGTTTGCAATTTTCAGTGCCATTTGACTGTATAGTCTTGTAATTAGATGGTGTAAAGTACTTAACATGTTACACAAATATGTCAAAACGCATTAACAGCACAAGTGTTCTTTACTGCTTTCCTAAATACATTTCACAATATGTCGTACTAGAATTCACCTCTCGTCAGTATTTATAAAACTGCAAAGAAGTTAAGATCACCAAGAATTAGATGATTAGCATGAGACTGTCTTTCTGTACTAAGAATACATATTGTCATGATAACGTACAGAGTGAAGCACACAAATCCCTTCTCATCTAAAACGAGAAGACAGCCTGGAATAAAACCCAACAAATTATGTTTTTCATATTTACCCAGATCAACTTTTTGCTGCTTCCTCCTAATTCGCGTTCAGTTCAACTGCTTCTTTGCAAACTTTTGGGTTACTTCCAGACTTTGCATGTAAATGCCTTTTAGGCATTATTTTGCTTGGCATTCAGCTGTGGTTTCTGACATGTAGGTATTCCAGCTGCCCACCTGCTCTGGGAAGGATCTTTTCCATAGAAGAAACAGCTCTGCAACGCTTTACCCTGCCTCAGCAACAATTAATGAAGTCGTTTCCTTATAAATGAGAAGATAGGACTTGTGGCTTCCTTAAAGACCAGCTTTCAGATGACCCGTAGCAGTATTCCCGCAAAGGTGTGCTCTGTGTGTGACCCAGAGCCAAATGGAAGTTGTGTCCATTCCAGTATTATCACTCTTGGGGTCTAGGCAGATCTGGGGACCAAATGTCTTGAGGAGACACTGGTGAGGACCTTCAAGGGAGGCCAACCTGTCCATTTCCCTGCCTGCTGCTTCTCTTGGGGAGACTGGAGTGCTGTTTGCAAACTGAAGCGATGCTGTTGTTCATCCTCCACATGCTTTCCTGCTCTCTGCGAGCTGGAGTATTACTTCCATCCCCAGCGTAAGCTTTGCAGTTTGAAAGATCTAATCTAATAATAGATTGGTCTACATTTGCTGCGTTGCCAGAAAAAGACATATGTTGTCAGGCGGTCGAAGTCAGCAACAGTGCTGAAGTGGAAATGTGCTGAAACACGAAGGCGGCAGAAATCCAGAAGAATCTATCCGAGGTTTGGCGATGAGGAAGCTAAAAATATTGTCTTCTTACATAGATGCTTTCCTCACGAACTTAGAGAAATACTGTTTGTCTGATGTCTCCAAATGATTAAAGGGCAATTCTTTTCCTTTCTTGGCTTTGGTGTGATAATAGAAGATGCTGTTGTCATTCAGCTTATTGAGAACTGGTGTAAGAGGAAAAAGAAGTGATGGGAATAACTTGAATGGAAGAGGCATGTGTAGGATAGTGCAGGAGAGAAATATGACATTGAGTTCCTCCTGTCATTGATGATTCAAGACACAGTTTTTGAGCTGCACTCACAGAGGAACATATTGGTGCTGAGGCACAGGTTTTAAGCATGAGGACTTGAGTTCTGGCAGTCTGCAATGGTAAGAAAATTTTCCATGTTCTGTATTATCACACAATGTTTGCAATTCCAAGTCTTAATTTTTAGCTTTTCCCTGGGAAAAAGGAGATATCTTTGGCTTGAACAAAGTAAATGTGTACCACAAGAAGCACCGGTCTTCTCTGTACTGGTGAAAAGACTTTGCTTTTAAATTCAGATGGCTCTATGCTGCCGAGCTGTTACGGGATTGCAGTGAGGTGAGGATGGGGCTTGGAGCTGGTGTATGAAGACATGAGGTTTTGACAGGTGTTCTGAGACAGAAATTATGAGACTTCATGATGTCATCTGTACATATCCCTTAAATGTCATCACTTTTAGATGTGTGCTAAGAAAATGGCATCTCTCACAATCATGTTTTTTCTGCTGGGGTCAATGTCCACACACTAAAGTGTATTCCTGCTCTGGAGCAAAATTTCTTCATAAATTCCATCACAGATCAGGAAATATTTGTATTTTTTTTTAATATTACTGTTTCCTCCTTTAAGACCACTAGCTTCTCCCTACTCAGTGTGCGTGTGGCTCGGTGGGCTATAAGTAGCAAAGAATTTTATTTTGGTGACTTCTCCAGGGAATTCATCCACTAAATAGTAAATACTTGTATCTCCTGGGAGCCACCTGGAGCAGCATCCCAGAAGTCCTTTTTAAATAGCTTGGGTCACCCCCTGCATAGGTAGCATCCTCGTGCGGTTATGAAATGAGACTAAAAAATTTGGGCTGCTACTGTTTCCTGCTTCTCTTGGCATTATTCCTGGAGAGAGTTCAGTTAGTAAATGTGGCTGTCACAGTAGCTATTACCAATGACACAAAATAATTAAGTTGTGGTTTCTGTTGTGGTGGGGCCACTTCTGTATTTCATGGTGCTACGTCTGTGCTAGGGGAGAGAGAGAGAGAGAGAGAGAGTGTCGTACCTGATTGTCGTGACGGACGCTTCCAGAAAACAGGATGGGTCTCCAAAGGCAGGTTGTCTAATACTTCCCATTGACATGAAATCCTGGTGGTTACATGCAGATCTCTAATAGAGCTGCTGTTTCTTCTTGGGTTTCTGATGGGGTGAGGGTGAGGGCAGCAGCCTTCTCCTTTTTCTCCCTGTTGTTTTTGGAAGGGATAGCTACAAACTCTGTTCTTTTCAGCCAGTCAAAAGAACGCTCGGGCCAGTTTTTAGTCTGATTCTCTAAGCAAGTGAATGCTTCCATTTTTCGGTGTCTTGAGCCACCAGTTTGGAGCTCCTGGCTGTCAGAAGTCCTGGAAAGTTTGGGGGACAGATGCTCAGCAGTGCTAAGAAGCCTTGGTAGTCCCTGGCTACTGAGTCCTGCTGGATTACGCTCCATGTGAAAATTACAGTGTGAATACACTGAAATTTGGGGGCCTCAAGAATAATTTTTCTTTCTCCAGTGTTTAAAATATTTTCTGTAGGTTGCCTCAGATAAATCTGATAGTATCACAGCGTAGCTGCAAAATCCTGCTCTGTGGTCCTTACAGACACAGGCTCTTCCTCTTGCACACAGTTTAGCTTCCTAGAGGGGAAAAATATCTCATGTGGCTTGGGCAGCAACCCCAGTCTGTGTGCTCTGGCACGTTCTTGGAAGGGCCAGGAGCCCTGCGTGGGTCAGGGGGCTTGGCCAGCTCTTGACAAGGACATGTTCTGCTGAAGGTGAACATGAACTTGCCAAATATTGTGCAAACCTCCCTGCTGTTGCTGGGGACCAACTGGATAGAAGCTGGAGAAAGGTTTTGGTTTTTTTTTTTGGTTTATTTTCTTTTTGCTTCTTTACGTATATTGGTGTGTCAGAGGAAAAAAAAAAACAAACCCAACTTTTCAACTGTATGTGGTGTTAAACCTTAAGGCTGAGGCTTTTTTTGTTTGTGCGTCTACGGTGGAAGAATCCCATGTCACATTTGTTTTGTATCTGGTGTTAGAGGTGACATTGTGTCCGGTGCTGAATGGGATGGAGAGGCTGTGCTGCTCATGGCCTGTGCTGGCAAAAGATGAGCACGGGCAGAACAGCAGTAACAGGAGATCAAGAAGGGGGAGCTCGACCTTGTGTCCATGTTCTGCTCTTCATCTGGAGCTCCCCAGGGAAGGGAGGCACCTACTGAGGAAGGGGCAAGGACCAGCAGAGGGGTTTGGGATGCTCTCTGCTGGTGGGAAAAGCCTCTGAAGCAGCAAGAAGAGATAGTGGAGCTTGGTAGAGAGATTAAACGTTAAACTTTGGCAAGGCAAGAAACTGAAGTGTGCAAATAGGGAAGGGGGGTGTGTGTTTGAACCATGGGAAGGATTTTGGAGGGCACTGGAGTGATAAGTTAGTGCTTTGTGCTCTGTGTCAGTGCAATACAGCAGGTCCTGGGCTGTCACAGGAAGCCTTAAGGGATATGGTAATTAAGAAAAGTAACTAAGAACTAAGTCATAAAAATACTAAGTGTTTGACCAGCTCCGTTGTGCATAGGCAGGCAGCAGGGAATGTGGGTCACACAGTGTGAGTGGCTGAGCCAGGAATAAAATCCAGGTCTGTTAATGCCTCAGGCCTGTCCATAAACACCAGACCGTGACTCTTTCCCCCAGCACAGCTTGGGTGGGAAAGGACCTCTGTTTTATGTAGAGGACCAGGCTCTGCTCAGTCCAATGGTTAACCATGTTCTCCTGTTTACCATTTCCAGGTGCAAGTTCTTCAGCCTCACGGAAACCCCAGAGGACTACACCATCATTGTGGATGAAGAGGGCTTCCTAGGTAAGTGTCAGTGTGTGTCTTTTCGGTATCCAGCCTGGAGGAAGAGGACGGAAACATGTCATCTCTCACTGAGATTATAAGCAAAGCATTTGTAAAACAGGTCTGTTTGTCAGCGTTAGTGGTGCAGCTATGAAAGGTGCTTTGATCACTTAAGCACACTGTCTCTGCTGCTGTGCTGTACAAGGTGTTTCACACATGGAATATGAATATATTTTAATGCCGGGAGAAGAGCGCACACGAATCTTAAAGAGCAGCTTAAGCATATTTGGAAAAGCAAAACCATCTGTATATCATTGTTTTAAAACGAGCTGGGCTTTGTCCCCAAACCTCCACAAGCGCATCACATCTTGTGTCTCCAGCTTGTTCATCCAGCCTCTCTCTTTAAAAGGAGCCCTTGGAGATGAGTAGTTCATGTCATCCCCACAACCCTCACAGAGCTGTGGAGCTGCGAATCAGTTCCTTTGGCTCGTGACTGAAAGCTGTGATTTATCCCCCTTTCTCACACCTTGCTCTCTCCATAATAAATGTGCCATCTTTTGCCTGTGGTGGCTGAAGGTCTCTCTCTGCCCATGTCAAAGGTTGAGCTGGCTGTGTGTCAGAGAAGGTGGTTGGCATGTGCTTGGGAGCTGCAGATGCTCGGCGTTGGGCGGGCGCTGATGGAGAGAGCGGTTTTGGCTTCGTGGATGGAAATAGTTTGTAATAACATTTATCGTGTGGGGAGGTTTTGTTTGTAGCCATGTTATTGAGGTGATGGAATGAGGAAGCGTTGTGCAGCTATTATTATTTCTGTTCAATCCCTGCTTTCTGTGGTTTGAATTAATAGCCTACACATTTTACCGGTTTGGAGAAAATTCATTAAAACATGAAAAAAGAGGATTTCATTCCTGAATGGGAATTAACTGCCGGGTAGCTACTTATGACACTGTAATATTCAATAGTTTTGTAATATCCAAACCCTAAGGAGAAAATTAAAAACTACATCGTCTTTATTTAGTACAGAGTCAAAGTTTCATAATCAGTAGCATTGCTGAATTATTCCCCTTTCAGTTTCAGAAGTACTCATAAACTTATAATAGAACAAATTATTACATTTTAGAACACTACAATGGTGGCTAGACATTTTCATAAAATAATCACTAGGTTGAGAATAGGTGACTGTGGTGTGGGAGTTGTGGGGTTTGATTGAAAGCATGTCAGGTGTTCTGGTTTTGCTCCCAAAAGAGGAGGTGACATACAAATCTGCTGCCAGAATGTCCCTTCTTGCATTTTTTCCCAGGGGTATCTGTATGAACTTTTTCTTAATACTATTGGTGGTAGCTGGGGGAAATCGATTCAAAATTGGTTTCACCAGAATAGTAGGATGCAAAGCCTTCCTCTAAGAGCCTCATTTTAAGACAGAAGTCCCCAAAAGAGGAGAAAAGGTTCTATTCCAAGGGATGCAGCACGTGGCTGAGCCATCAACCTGGAGGTTCCAGTTCTGGGGAGGGAGTCTGTGTCCCCGAACCGTGCTGTCCCTGCAGATGTGCCACACGAGGGCCATGCTCATCTCCAGCATCACAGCTGTGCCTGCAACATCCACAGCACTCACTTCTCTGCCCGGTTGGCACAGGGCAGGTTCCTCAATTCCATCACTGTGGCAAGTCTGGGTTGCAAGCACCCCCGTAGAGAGCCTCTAGCAGCCACGCTGCTATTCATCTCCCTGAAAATTACTCCAGCTCCAAACAAGGGTAAGCTCAGGCTGGGGTTTGTGCTCATCGTAGTGGGGGGGTTGTGTTGCACTGTGTGTGCTGTGGGTTGTACTGGGAGCAGATCCCAGCTCTAGCCAGAGCAGAGTCCTGGAGGAGCAGTGTGTCCTGCTGCTGCCCCAGGTTATCTCTGGGAGCCACATGGTGCAGCTGCACTTCAAAGCATCAGTCCTCTCTCCTTGGACCCTTTTGACTCTCTTACCTTGGCTCTCACATGCACATAAATTTACTGCTGATAGTTACAGTACCCGTGCAGCTTCTGTTGGGCTCTGGTTTTGGCAGCATATAACATCCCTTTTTTTCAAATACACCAGGGTGTTAAAGCAGAGCTTTGCAGGAGAAGAGATCACCTTCCAGGTAATGCAGAGGAAGGAAGGAGCACACTACAGCCATCCTCTACTACCACATGGTGTGAAAGCCAGGCACAAAACCCAGCAGGGGTAGTAGTGTCACAGAGCTGGCAGCTTCATCATTTTTTCTTTGTTCTTTGCTAGTAAGTGATGATCCGTTGGCAAGACTTCTGCATCCTGCTCACTCTCCTAACCATGCCTTTTAGGTGTGTGTCCAGCCCATGCTCTTCTTTGCCACCACCATATGCAGAGCTTCCTCTCGGGGTTAGCCCTGAACAGAGTCTTCACTGTTGCTCCATCTCTGTTCCTCATTTCCATATGCCATAAGCTTTCACGGTCTGGAGAGCCTCAGGGTCTATCATCTAGGATGCCTTGTAACAGTGAAAGGGCTCTGTTTCACTCCGTGCTTCCCCTCCCAGGCTGGCTATAAGGAGGAGAAATCTCACTTGGCCCTTGTGTAGCTTGTAATCAGCCCCTGCACTGGAGCAGGATCAACATCTGCATGAACTGCAGCATCCCACCTTCTTGCAAAACATCACCGGTCATGTCTGCCTCACCTGCTATATTCACTGGCCCTGAATAGTCCAGTGCCAGCTTCAGATCAAGAATTTCCACCTTTGGAGAGCAGTTCAGATAGCAGGTGCACCAGCCACTAGAACTGACTTTTTTTTTTTCTCCTCTCCAGGTAACTTTTGCTCTTCCAGTGCTTAACAAACTAAATGTAAGTCTCTGAAGGGCAGGCTTTTCTCCGTGGAAAATGAGGGCTTTTCATTTTCAGGCAGCTCTATGAAGATTGTCTGCAGCAGCAGCAGTGAGGGGGTTGCCCTGTTAACTGGTATCTCAGGTTAGCCAGGCCCCTTCCCCTGCCTATCACGAACAGCACTGAGGTAAAAAGAATAAGCTGGAGAAATTCTGGCACTTCCAGCAATCCTTGAGGTTAACACTTCAAACGTACTGACATGCAGTAATCATTCATAACTGTTTTGTCAAAAAATAATCTTCAGGCTCGTTTCCCTGAGAGCAGCAAGTAAGTTGGGCTGGTAAAGAAGTCATTATTTCTTCTCCCCAGCAAACGTCTGCAGAGCAAAGCCGTAACCTGCTTAAGCATTCATCGTGCTGGAAGGGAATGGCTACAGCCTAATTCTTTGCTTTAATTCCCCAGCAGTGAGGTGGGGATTATATCTGCACAGAACCTTGTTTGTTCCAGTGGCCGTTTCTTGGGCTTTGGCCTGTTATTGAGGAAGAATTTTATTCAGCAAACAACACAGGGGGACAGTGCACAGAAAGCTCTTTTCCTGGCTGATGCTGAGATGAATTAGCAGAAGGAGCTTGGCCGTGGGCCCTCCTGTGGGAAGACAAGTGTCTCAGCTACTGGGGTGCTTGGACAGCCATGTAAAATCCCTGCATTTATCACCTGCTGGGCAGCCAGCACGTGGCAGAAAAGTTGAGTGGCTGCTGCTTCCTGAAATATAGGAATATTTGTTTGAGTTCAGGTTGGTTTTCTTTCCCCAAGGTTTGGCTGAAAGCAGGAGCTGCCTGTGTGTGGTGCAGATACATCATAGCCCGTGGCCCTCTGGGTAGCCTGTCCCTTTTTCAAAGGGTAACAGGGACAGAGTCCCTCCATCCCTGGGTAGTGGCACCAGCAGAGCTTTCAGCCTGTGGTCTCACTGGTCCTAGTAGTCTCCAGTCATCAGAGGTTTTACCTTTCACAGGCTGAAAGGGAAGCACAAGCCAGGACACCTGGAGATGGCCATGCTCTAGGGAGCTCTGTGCCTGTGCACCAGGAAGCAGCTGCTGACATTGCATTCTGGTGCTGGAGATGCCATCTGAATAAAATAATGGGGGAACAGGGGGTAGCAAAGCTCCTCCAGTGGCACTCCCAACGGCTGTCACATCACGGGTACTGTACCATATATCCAGAGAATCTTTTATTGGAGGTAAAGGAGAATTTGGGGTGTTTGTTTTGGTTTGATTGTCCCTTTTCTGTTCCTGGTTTATCTAACTTCTTTGTTTATTCATCCTCTTTTCTCTTGGAAGTCCACTACTAGGTTTCTGCTTGTGTGGCAATGCAGTGCCATCCATCTAGCCCCCCATTTTACAGCACTTCTCTAATTGCACGACACAGTGTGAAATGAAGAACAAACACTCTCACTCAACCACCTTCATTCTCTACAAACCTAATGAAGGAAGACCCCATCCCGTGCCATCTATATAAGTTGGCCCAGGTGCACAGAGGTGAGAGGTGGCTACAGTTTACCCTCAGCTATTTCTTTGTTTCGGTATCTCTTGCACCCACTTGAAATGAAGCTGAAGTGTTTGACAAGAACCTTCAAGAATCATCACCGTCGGGACCCGGCTCTGTGCTGTGGGAAAAGGAGATCCTTTGTCCTTTCTTTCCTATGGCAAGGTAGTCTCTTTGCACCTTGAAGCCACCAAGTTCTGCTTTTTGAGTTTCTGCTCTATTTATGATGGAAAGAGTAGTCTCCCTTTTTGAGACCTCTTGCAGGGCAGGGAGTGGAGTTGAAAGGCTTCTTTCTCCGTTAGAGGAACAACTCCTAGCCTGCTGCTGGCCTGACCTAGTCTCCTCTATGAACCTGGCAGCTGTTGACCTGCTCCATGAACATCTGCATAAATGGGGTCTGTGACAGTCTGTCACCTGAGCAAAACGGTCCGGAAGATAAAAAATTATAAAGCAACATGTTGCTACCATTTTTGAGGTGATATCACTGCCTTCCCAGCCTTGGCACGTAGTTGGTTGCATTGCAGCCTTTCTCTGTAGGCAGTGAACTTAAAAGGTATCAGAGAAGGGGAAAAGAAATCAAATGCTGGAGTCAAGGGAGCAGCAAATCCTTGTGATTTCCAAGTCGGTAAATGTGCATATTCTGGTTACAAGGGAATTGGGGGTGAGTAAGGAGAACATGCCACCTTCATGTAGTCTGGTCTTCTTTCTCCTAGAACGGGAAAACTGACCTAGGTCCTGACTTAGGACCTGATTGATCTCTTCTGGAATTGAACCAGAGGGCAAAGGCAATTCAGTACTGAAGCAGAGGTGGGAGACATCTCTTCCTTTGGTGCAGATGCCCTGTGTGAACGTAGAGCCAGCACTCTCAGCCTCCCCACACTGGGATTCAGCTGCAAGATGGAGGTGACAGTCCTTCCTTTAACCTTCTTTAGCTGCCTGATATGGCCAGTGTCTTCTCTAAGGCCAGAAATTCATGCATTTACAGAGTTTCCAGAATAAGAAGGCTCCTAATCTCAGTTCATACCTCACAATAAATTGCCCAGTACATTACGAATAATGGAAGTATTTGAAAAATCTCAACTAGTTAGGGTGGCAGAGAGATTTTGTCAGAATTCATAAAATGTTGACCTCATTCTAATAAAAAGAAAGGATAAAAGAAAAAATGCCCTCCTGCTGGCAGTGCTTTTTTTGATAGCCATCATCCTCAGACAACCTGTTCCCTATCTGACCTTGGATTCAGGACCATCATCTGCTTTAGTACCACAGTGAGTCCCTTTTACAATAACATCAAAATGGTAAATTGCCTTCAGCGTCCTCTCTCTCATCCTGTATATAAAATGGGCAAGAAATCAGCTTATAAATAAGTGCAAGCACAGAACCCATCTAGCTGGGAGCAATCTCTAACTTTATTTAAAGATACAGGGGGAAGCAAGCAAATAGATGTGTCTGGGGTGGGTTTTTTTGAATATTTTTTTCTACAACTATTTCTCCTTTAATTTTTTATTGCCCAGTGACTAGGCCTTTGTATCTCAGGCACGGTAGCTTAATTTGCTTGCTGACATTTATAGAGCTGAATTCCTTCCCCTGGACCTCCAGGAGAGCCTGCTGGTTGCTAGGCAGAAGATGTTTTTCCCTATTAAACACGTGCACGGTCGCTCTCTTTTGGATCTCTGTATTGGGCAGACTAGACGGTGTCTGTGGTTTTCAGGGGTTTTGAAAATAATGTGGTATTAATGACCTAAATTCAAATTAAAAACATGGGGATTTGACTAGTGGATAATTAGAAAGATGTGCTTGGTTGGGAAGGCTTTTCCCTGCAACACATAGAAGCTGATATATAGATCAATAAATGTGTTGGGGGCTGTGATTACACATGCTGTGATTACACAGGATTTCTGCCCTCTCCCAAGAGGCAGTAGGGTTTAGTAGTTAAAACTTTTGGGCAAAAGGGAAGGAAGGATGAAAAATGTGTAATATTCCAAGGTCTGGTTTGTGTCACATGAGGAAAGGAGCACTTTGGCTTCTCCTCAGAGCTCATATACGAGTAGGTTTGCAAATCTTGGTAGCAAACATTATTTCTTATGTTTGTAACCTACCACATAAAGTCTTTTGGTCCAGTTTCTCTGCTGGCTCCTATTAAAAAAATACTGCAAAAATAATACCTATTTTTCACTGTTTCCTCCAGCAGATGGGTGTGTATCGATATCTATTTTTGTTCTGCAGCCTGTGGTGAGAAAGCCCAGACATCTCTTCCTGAACCACTTGACTGGCCATGATTTCCTTCTTTAAATTTATTACGTCTTGGCTGCTTCCTAGCACTTGCCAAAGTGTGAGATGGATGAGCAGATAGATACCATGGCTCGCTCTTATCAACCCGCTCTTATAAATGCAGGACCTAAAAAAGCTTTTCTGGCTGAAAGGATGGAATCATTCACTTGAAATTTTCAGTCAATCTCTAAAAGCAAGATGCAGCTCGACAGAGAAGGAGCAGCAGCCCTGCTTATTTGTTTCACTAGACAGCATTTGACCCTCTGCCTGCTGTTCCACTGATGGGTTTGGGATTGTTTGGGTTTTTTTCTAGGCAGAACTTAGGGGGATTTGGTGGCTTTCATTGTTTGCCTGTATCTGGAGCTACCCAGTCTGTCAGGGTGGCAAACGGTGCACCCCATGGGGAGGAAGGAACAAGGCTGAATATACTCTAAAGCTTTTTGAAGCATTTGTATATTTTAAGTGCTGGTCGGACTGTAATTTGTGATCTTTTCTTGCTTTTTGAGTGAATTTTTATGGAGCACCCCATGAGAGATGAGGAAGTGCTATTATTCCCTGGCACAGGTCAGGATCTGGAGCATGAGGAGAGCTGAAGGATCGGGGGGCACAGCAGAGAAATGAACCCCTTTTCCCAAGGCTAAAAGCATTCATCCCTCACTTCCCAAACTTTTAAGTTTCAAGGCATATTTTTCTCAAGTTCATGGCTTGATACGGACGGGGATTTCCTCCACCTTGGTATGTCGTAAATGCTGTGACCTCAGTCTCTAGAAATGATGAGACTACAATAACTTTCCAAAAAACCAGTCTGTCATCACCTGCAAACAGAGAAAATGTTTCATTTATGGGAATCCCTTGCAAAATGCCAGCACGCAGCACTCCCTAGGGTTGGTCTCTGAGCAGATTTGCCAGATTTTCTCTTCGGTGCAGGAGATGGAGCCTTCATGCCCCAGATTTCCTGAGGGACTCATTCGTCAAAGTGAGGAAATTCCTGTCCCTGGCAGGCTCGGAGGATCCTCCTGGTCAAGTGAGGAGGGAAGGCCAAGCTTCAAGTCCTGTCTGTACCTAGACAGGTAGAGGAGGTGGGGAGGTTTTCTGCCCTAAAACTTCACCAACTTTATTTTCTCCTAGGGCAGCGATCAGCTCTTTCCAGCTTTCTGCCAGCCTTGGTTAAGAAGTCTTCAAAGCTAATGATGGATTAAAGATAGCTCTCACAATCCCAGTGCAATGGGTCTAGCTGTTTGGGGGTTACCAGAATCAGTTTAATTCCTTGTGTCTAAATCTGGAAATGCAGAATGATGCCTAACAGTTCTCTTCTGAGGGGAATGAAGGGAGGCTTGATGCTTTGAGGTAATTCTTGTGCGATTAAAACAAAGAGGGGATGTTCTTTCCTTTGTGTGCAGTATTAAGCTGATGGTGACACACTGGCCAAGTGTCATCTTCAGAGTTTTGGCCTGAGAGTCACAGAAGGTCTCTCTGGGGTTTGTGGCAGGGCTGCTGTTGGGCAAACGAGCCTTTCTTGAGTGAGCAAGGTGAGGGGAGAGGGAGTCAGCAGTGGGATGCAGTTCCCAGGTCTGTCACAGGCTTTTCTATTTGCCCTTGGACAAGTCTCTCATTGTGTCTCGGTTTCCTAGTCTGAAAAATAGGGATAATCCTATTAAATCACCTCATAACATGCCTTATAAAGATTAATTAGTAAACATGTGGAAATGCTTTGATAATGTAACAGGCAAGGGCCATGATAAATAATAATTGAGGTAGCTTCTGTCCCACAGGACTCACTGTTACAATGGGTACACTTGCAGACCCACTGAATAAATCATCTCTACACCGGAATGGATTGGAGATTATGGTGGGGCAAAAAATATCCTTTTATGAAACCAGTTGCATAATCTTTTTAAAATCTCATATTTTAGTATTTAATCTTGCACGGGATTAAGTCTCACAACCTGAAGGTTACAGTCATACAACTGTAGGTTAGGAATTTAGTGGCTCCATCTTCAAGTCTCGTTTGAAATGTAATTATTTGCTCTGTCCTGTCAGTCCAGTGAAATACTGTCTGAAATAGAATTAAAAAAAAAAATTCCTATTTTATTTTATTTGAAAATACAGAAGGAATTGGAAATTCTGGCAGTAACTGGAGCTGTCGGTGTTGCCTTCAACTGTCTCGGCTGGGTCCTTCCAACCCCCCGAGTTGCAGACTCAGCAAGCAAAGCCTTTGCCAAGAGTTTTTGAAACACAGGGAAAAGTTTTTGTCAGGAAGTGGGAAATCTGCTGATTTTTGCAGTTCCTGTCCCCTGATTACCAGAAAGAAAATCCTCGGTTCTTTGGGACTGCAGAGCCTGTTCGCTCGTGGGTGAGGAGAGGCTGAGGAGATGTCTGGGAGCAAAAAGCCATGGCCAACAGGTTGGGAAGGACCCAGCTCTTGAGCCTGGCACAGAGAGGGCATCAAACTCAGGGCACTTGGGAGGTGATCCTGTGCAGATGGACAGATACACCCACGTCCATGCTCTGAACACATCTGGAGCCAAACCTTTGATTTTCATGGCTTATCACTCAAACCAAACCCAAAAAAGGAGGCCAATTTCTGCTCCCTTCTTCCTTCCCATAAGCAAACATCAGCTTTGGGAGCTTAGTTCTGGTTTTGATTTTTCCTGATTTGCTCATTATTAGTGGTGTGTTATCCCGTGAAGGGGAAGGACCAGAGCAGCCTGATTTCCTATGAGCAGACTGGAGCCTAACCTGGATTTGTCTTCCTAGCCCAGTTCTCCAGTGAGTGTGGACATCAGGATTATTTTTGGAATCTACCTTACTGTGTTCCATATTTTTAGCCAAACACAATAACGATGCTTTGTTTTTGGAGTGTATTCATACTTCCTGTCTTATGATACATACCCCTGTGAGGTAAGAATTATTTTTTTTTTCTCCCACATACGAGGCAACTGATAAAAAGGAGCCTGAAACGATTTGTTTCAAGTCACATACACACTCGGTGGGATGGACCAGGTTTTGCCTTCACTGGGAGCCCAAATTGCTGTCTGCTTCAAAACCGGACTTTATTTAGCACTGTGTTTCAAAGACTTGAATATCTGTTCTGAGACCCTGCTGTAAAAGCAGAGTTTTCTAGTGATCCTCCCCACAGTCTGTAATGAGTCACTTCCCCCCTGTGCTCGCAGCCAGGTGCTATCACATTTAACAACTGCATTACCACTTGACTTTCTTGTGCAATGCCATTTGTTGCTAAATCAGTGTCTGGCCTGGCAAGAACTTGCTCCCTTGCTCTTAGACTCAGACGAGTGCTATTAGTCTGAGTTTTTCATTTCTCACAGCAGAAATCACATGTAGGAAGCTAAGAACAGAGGCCGCCACAAACATATTTTCTAATTGGATATTTTTGGGGCACATGACAGCGCCAATCTCACTGGAAATGTGCTCCTCCTTTTTGTTTAATTTTTTAGAAGTCATGGTAAAAGTATAACCAGCTTCGATTTTAGATTGCAAAGTCAAAGTTTAAACTTGCAAGGATTGCAAGAGGAGAAGTAATCGATTGAAAATGAGACGAAAGCAGGGATTTCTGTATGAGCATTTCCTTTTATCAGTCCTTGATTGCTCTCTTAGTGGACACTTGTTCTGAAGGTCTGTCCTCAGGAGGTGCTGATTATTGAAGTGGAGAGAAAGCAGTGCCTGTGCATACATATGGGTTTGCAAGTTCCCAGTCTCTAAAGGGCCACCATGTCAGCCACTCGGGGAGGACTGGTGTCATGTAATCCTATGGCTTGATGGATAAGGATAGTTCCCTGCCCTGGTTAGACATTTAGTCCCTTGGAAAGCAGAGGAGCTACTTGTCAGAGTCAGGATTTCAGAGCTGGGCTATGTGTTTGTACAGCTTCATTTAATTCCAAGCTACCCTTGGGTTATTTAATTTCCTGACAGCTGCAAAAACAGTGTTCTCAGATAACAATGGCCTCTAATTAGGCAATGTGCCTAAAATGGTAGAATGTTTTATTTGACCATGGCACTAATATTTTGCATGCAGCTTACAGATGAGAGAGTCGAGCGAGCTGCATTTCCAGCTCCCCTTGGCAGAGCTGGGTCTATCTTGTGATCCTCAGCGCATAATGCTAAAGGCATGCCCACTCTCCTGCCCCTGTGGTTAAAATGCTTCTCATCCCTTTGGACTGTGTCATCAGTAAATCTGTCTTTCAGCTGTAACCACCTTCCAGAAATATGTTTTATCAGCACAGCAAGAATAACAGGACTTGCACAGCTGAGGCTCTGCCTTTTAGAGCCTCGCAGGCGGCGAGAACGCGTGTGAGACTTACCTGTAGTTGAGGGTTGTAGCTTCTTGGGGGTTCTATAACACCACGGAGCTGCCCATATGTTGCTTTTATGGCTCATGCACTTAGTACACAATCAGGCAGCGAGAGGAATAAAGGTACAAGTCAACTATTCTTCCAAACCATTTATCCAATTTGGAAAGGGTGTTAGCATCAGGTCATGTTAATTAGATCCTGACTCATGATTTGTGCTTATGGAAGCTTTATGCATTGGGCTGTACAAATTGATGATTTCTGAATTCCCTCCTGTGGCAGCAGAGAGAGGTTGGTCATGAATCCTTCCTCTCTTTTAATTCTTAGACTTCCCTTGGAGACTTGAATCTAAAAGAAAACAGATTTTTTTTTTTTCCTTTTTCATTGTTTTACCCCCTATTCTAATTCCTTTCCAGACCTCTGACAATTCCCTGGCCAAGTCCTCATCATTGCAGAGCTTTAGGCTCTTTCTTTAAGGTCCTGTTTATGTAACCATGATGCAAAATTGCAGTTCTGATACATTGGATGCCTACTTAAAAGTCTTGCAACCTTAATTAGGTGTTTGCTAATCTGCAGTCAGCTTTTACCACAGACTTCTGATCGAGCAGCCTCTACATGCATGTCCCATACCACTGACCAGAGGCTTCTTCTGAAGGTTTCTGGCATGGATTGTCTCTGTCCATTCGCTTTTAGGTGACTGATACCCTGCTCCGACACGGTAATGCGATGAAAGAGAGATCACTGCATCAACTTCAGTGTATAATAACAGTGAAAACTTATTGTCTGCATTAATCTGGGTTTATCCAGTTCTGTTGAGATGCTGATCTGTTCGGAAAAAACAGGGCTGTCAGCTCAGCTTGGCTTGTGGCTACGTGAGCCATGCCCATGGGTTGTCCTCTGTGTGGGATCTGCAAGGGTAGGAGATGAGCCAGAAACTTTGTATTCTCCCTTCCCCACTGCAGTTCCCCAGCCGTACAATACACCAATCCACCCCAAAGTCGTCTAAACCCTTTCTGAAGCCCTGTCACTCTGTCAGTCTCTGTGGCATCCTGTGTCAGTGTGTGCAGCAGTGGGTGCTCTCTATGAATTCATACTCTACATCGTCTAAACCTGCTCTGGGATGATTTCCTAGAGTTTCAGGTATTGTTTGTTTGTGCCATAGCATACTGGTGCCTATTGGCTTATTCACAGTTTTCCTCCCAACACTTCGTAAAGGTCTTTGAACATTGACTTGATGTTTCTCAAAGAACTATCCACAGTTTCTCCGAGACTCTTAGGAAGAGGGATGAACAGAGCCTTAATGAAAATGTAAAATAACATAGGTCCTGCCCCTATTGGTTTGTCCTGCAAACATCCCTCCATTGAGAACTGACTGTTTATATTGCTGATTTTCTTAACGGTCCATCAGAGGATCTTCGGTCTCGTTCCATTCTATAGGGAAGTAGTTAGAAAGTTTGTAAGACAAATTCTGCCTTTTGATAAGATGCTTCACAATGTATCTTCCCTTTGAATTCCATCTCTATAGATCTCTATAGTCCTGTTATAGCTACAGGACTTTTTTTTTTTTTTAATAGAAAACAATCCAGTTGGTTTTCTCATGATAGAGTAAAATTCTAAAATATGAATATATGAATACTTCATCCCTAGAAGACAAAAGGAAAGAATCACAATATATTTGGGTTCATATCTCCCCCTCTCTTTCTCTCTTCCCCCTCCCTCTCTGCATATACATAATGTTAATCACATAATTTTAAAATCGTAAATCCTAACTCTAGGAAGCTACTCCAGTGCTTAGCTTCCTTCGGAGTAGCATAAAAACTCAATTTTGTTTTCTTCTGTATCCCCTCTCCAAGCTTTCTGCACTCCATCTAGGCACAAAGTAGTAAATGTGTCCCCGGCTTTGTTTTGCCTGAGTTCTGTCCATTTTCTTTTGGGTTTGCTCTTTCTGGGATTTGTATTGCCCTGTTCTACCAAAAACACTCTCATGTTTATTTTACAAGATTTCCCCATCTCTCTTCGGTTCCAACTTCCCTACTTTCACATTTATTGAATTTTTGAAGTTGAAATGGAGTGTATCTCTGCAGTCAGAGTCTGCATTTATTGTTTGAGTTGGTTTTGGAGTACATGAAATTGAAGAGCTTCCTGAGATACAAGAGGCGAGTTGTCGGGGACGGAGGTGTTGGCAGCGCTGGGCTTGTGGCTGGTGTGTCCTTGGAGGGTCCCCAAAATCCTGGTTTCTCTGTCGTTGTGTCTTGTACATCGCTGAGCAATTGTAAGCACTAAATAAATAGTCATCTCTGGAGTCCTGCTGAAGTAACTGTCTGCAAGGTATTTATTTCACAGTTGCTTTTCTTTTCTGCTTCCCCGGGCTTGGATAAGATGTTTATTTGCTGAAACACTTTGAGCTGAATTTGTGTAATTAAAAGTTGCCAATTTATCTATGTATAATGCCTGTGTGTATACATATGTGTATATACCTATGTTTGTGTATGTACATATTTATTCGGGGATTAAGTGAAAGCATTTTTAGCTGTTCTTTTTCAGAAAGTTGTCCTTAAGCTCTAGTTTTAAAATGAAGAGTATATTGGATTTTCAAGCTTTACTACATCTAGTAAGAGCAGGACTCAGCAGTCCAGGACCAAACCGAGGTTTTCTTTAGTTGGTGAATTAAACAGGCAGCTCCGGCATGGACACAACCATCCATAACTGAGGGCAGTCCAGCAGAAAAGGGTTTCCTAGGGGAACTAGATGGCAGGTTCTGAGTGCTGCTGAAATCCTTGGTAATACCAGGTCATTGGTGTGGTAGATTAAGTTGAGGGTTTTTTAAGGAAGAAGGAAAAAAAAAAGTTAGAATTGAGCCTTTGGAGATGTGGGATGAGGATTTTTGTGGGATGTCATGTGGACGAGCCTCTGGTGGATGGCTGTTTTGGCATTTCAGCCAGTGAACAAAAAATCAACCAGGCTCTTGAACAAGCTCTCTGCTGTTTGCAGCAGACAGGAGTGCCTGCTCTGATGGATGTTTACCATCTCTCTTCATGCTCTAAACAGAGAAGAGATCATTTTCTACCCAGACAAATTCATTTTTAGAACTTGTATAAACAAATTCCTGACCTAGATGAATACTCCAACATGCCACAATGTGCCTGGTTTTAGTGGCTTGTATGTACCTTTACAAGGAGATGTATCTGTGTGTCCAAGAATCAAGGACAATCCATGCCAGCTTCTCAGATTGCCTCCCAGTTGGATGAAAGGAAACCACAAGCTGAAACCAGTTTGCTTTCAAAAGTACAACCTGTGTCTCATAATGTGAAGTTCAAAGGAACTGCAGAGTCCACTTCACCAGCCCCAAATTAAAATACTCCAAAGAACAGGAGGTTTAATAGCAACCCACTTTGTGGAGCAATGGCTGCACCTTTAATGCAGATGCACTTGCTTAATTTTAAACATATTAAGCCGGGGCTCAGAGATCCTTTGTGTGCTGAATGTGGTTGAAATATCCAAAAGATCAGGATTCCTCCATGTAGCATTCCATAGAAGAAGTGAGGGTAGGCAAGAAGAACCTGGCTTTTCACAGTGGGAAGGAGGAGACCATCGTCAGAGGTTTTACTCATAAAAGTCTCGTTACATGGATGTGTCTGGCTTGGGTTATGGGACATGGGGAGTTGATGGTCTGTTGGCAGTGCCAAACACTGGATTTTGAGCAGAGCTCTTTAGTACAGCAGACAAGGAACTTGCTGGAGCCCTTGCTGCAGGGCAGCTCTGATGGGCACCACAATATTTCAGATTGTCTTTGTCACTGATTCTCAGTCCTTCCCCAGCTGCTTTTAAAATTCTCTCTAGTTAAAAAGTTTCTGGTGGGAAATTTAGTATGGAAAGAAAATAGCCTGTTCTATAGAGATTCCTGTGGTTGAGTTCAGTATGTTTTTGATAGGTTGTTCTAGGTGGGGACACTTTAGTTGTTGGTTTGGATTAGTTGGGCTACTGACGTAGGGTACGGCTTCTTCCCTGTTTGAAAAGGGAAAGATGATGCTTAAAAAGCACTCAGTGGAAAATTGGGAAAGAATTAGATACTGCATTTCATCTGCTGCTTTCATGCTTTTGAATGTTTCTGATTTTTTAATATTTCTTTTCCCCTCCGGGAAGCTGGAGGCATCTGGGCTCTGGTCCATGACCAGGTCTCCTAGCCTCTGCTGCCGCATAAATAATAATAGCAAAGTGGTCCAGGGAGGAAAAAAAAAAAAAACTGAAAGACTCTTGTTTTTTTGGCAAGTACTTTTTTCCAAGCAGCCACTGCAGCTAGAAGGTTCAAGGTGGCAAAAAAGGTTTTAAGTCAAGTACAGAAGATACTTATTTCCAAGGTGAGCAGAAGGCAAGGAGGCTAATGAATAATTAATTTCTACCATTTCCCATGTAGAAAAGAGCTGCCTTAATGAGCTGTATGTTAGTAAGTGGACAGAGTCTCTGTTATCAGATAGTGATAATACATGTAATTTCTACGGTGTGTAGATGTGCAATAATCTATTGTTGTTTTTCTACCAGCTTCTTTCTTCAGTTCTTTAACAATTTGGCTACCAAGAGGGACTCGTGGAGTAGAGAGTAAGATTGATTTGGCCTTTTTTCCATCTAGGCAAGTGAAACAAGGCTGCTCCTTGTCAATATTAAGTCTAATTTGACCTGATCTTTTCCAGTTTGGTGAAGTAGTGGAATAAGAGCTGGAGTGGCTGATGCACATTGGGTGGGTGACTGGTGTGACTACCGAAAACGCAGGGCGCTTACCGGGGTGGGGAGCACTTGATAGAGAGAAGGCCCTTGTACTCAGAAATGCCAGGGAGAAATTGTGTGGAAAATTCTTTCAACTAATGGCCTGAAAAATATTCTGCAAAGGCTATTTTCTACCCTTACTTCTAATTACATCTTAAACATTAATAGCCTCAGCAACTGGAGAATCACACACACTAATGTCACAGTTCACTTGGAGCAATTTGTTTTGTAAGATAATGAACTGTGTCAGCAAAAGTTTAAAACTTGTTATAGGCTGGGTTGGTAGTAGAGCCTTCTGTTAACCCTGCCCAGGGTTTCCCATTGAAGTGCCCTGGGCTGTTGCCTCATTCTTTGCTGGATTGGGTAACCTGGAGTGAGATTATCTATGCCAAGGGACCTTTTTTCAATTATTTTTTTTAATTTAAGCCATTCTCAGGAGCAGCTTAGAAGGAAATACTGCAAAATAATGACAATTTTTTTCTTTGAAGAGCTCTAGTCCTCACGTGTTTTGGCAGGGGAGGTATCTGCATGAGAAGGTACCTTTGCTGCCTTAAAACCATTGAGCCCAGCTGTAGGTTTGTTGCACCCCGGAGCTTTTCAGCCAAAGTGTCAGAAGTGACATGGAGTCCGTTGTGGTTTTTCACAGTCTATAGCACAGCTCCTGCCCAGGGGGTGGGTGAGGCAGGAAGAAAACCAGCTTTGGAACAACAGCCTTGGTGCTGCGGTGGGGAGCAAGGACCCTCGGGGATCAGGAGCAAGAGAGGTTTCTGGCCCAGCTCTTACCAATGTAACACAGAGAAAGAAACAGAATAAAGGTACAAATATGAAGTCTGAGATTGGAGGGGAGAAATCTGAGAGCATCAGTGATGGAGATGAGGACAGGCTGGTGGGGTTGGGGAAATGGATGTAGTGTCAGGGAGAAGACAGGGCACAGGACCAGTGGGGAGGACAAGAAGAGACAAACGAGTAACCTGGGTGTATGAACAAGGGGAATGGAATGGGACGATGAGGATCAAGTGCTGTTGGTGAGGATGACCAGGGTGGGAGGAGAGAAGAGAAGAAAGAGGAAGAAGCTGGTGGGTGTTGGATTTGTGGATGAGCAGAAATGGGCCACCCAGAGCACTCTGTCCTCCTGCTGCCCAGGAGGACACCCATGGCAGCAGGTACCTGTCGCACCCACCAGCAAGGAGTGTCATTCATTCCACACCAGCCCTGGGCAGTGGAAAAGGCCAACCACAGCAGCAGGTCTGAATGGGGTGGCTCTAAAGCAGGAGCATGTGCAGGACACAGTGCAGCTCTGGTGCAATTGCAGTTTTTCAGCAGTTTTCAGTGCCCAGGCTGGTAGCTGCACTGGGATTTTTTCTGAGCATTTTGTTTTAACTATTACTGAAAGTGCCTGGGGTTATTGGAAAAGCTGGTGCCAAAACTCAGTTTGCCTTGGATAATTTATCTCTTCCTGTGTCTACTTCACGATGCAGACGTTCAGTTGCATCATTGCAGGCTGCTGCTTTGAGACCCATCACCTGGGCACCCACACCTCCCGCGTTGGGTGGCATCTGGCTGGGGTGGTGGATGTGGCTGGGGGCTGCAGGCAGCTGCATCCTTCTCGCTGCTGGAAACTGGAGACTAAATAAAGCAAATGGCAGGAAAAGAGAGATTGGTTTCATGGTAAATAGGATTGTGTCCCTGTCTGTGACAACCTCACTTTGGGAGCTTCCTACCTTCAGAGCACTCAATATTGCAACGTCTTTAAACAACGTTTTTTATGTGTGAGATAAATTCCCAGTGACTGTGCTGGAGTGGTTGGTGTAGAGCAGGCTCTGGGATCCTGGTTTGTGAGAAGTTGTTTGCAAGGAGCCACCATCTCCAGCTCCAGGTGCTGAATGGATGTTTAACCTCCACTGAGATGAGTGGGACCTGGGCACATGCATTAGTGCTTTACTTGATGTGTCCCCCCACTAGAGACTACTAAGGACATGGTCCCTCACCACTGATGAATGTATTGCTTGCCAAGTGTAGGTAGTAGCCCCCAAATTCCAGGCCATCATGGGATTTGGAGTAAATTGTCCCTATGGGAAACTCTGCAGATAACATCCAGCTATGCTGAGAAGAAGGAACACACCCTTTTCATTGAGGGTAGATTACAGGGAAGGTATAAAAGGTTAATAAATGATAAATAAGTAGTTAATCGCTGATTAACTTGAGTCCAGCAGGTCAAGGAGATCGCTCTACCAGTGTGAAGGGCCATCCGTGCTATGCATGGGAGAGATGGTGCTGCAGAACCCTGCATTTTGGGTTTTCCTGCTCTCTTTCATCTTCGGGATCCGTTGGGAGTCATCTCCGACTGTGTCTGGTTCAGAAGAAGTCCTCATTTGTTTACCCTAAGGAAGAGGTCATGCGAGTCCAGCACAGACACAACAGCTTTGTTCTGCAGGACGCTTCACTTCTATGCTTTCTTTCATACCATGCTGTCCCATGGTGTTCTGCAGCAACAACAGGGCCCAGGAAAGCTGAAAAAGTTAGCTGTCCTTTTATTTATATTTTTTTTGGACCCAAGGTCAGTAGGTGCAATTCTAATTCTTACCAACTGCAGTTTAGCTGGGTCAAGGCAGCACTTTGGAACTAGAGTTGGAGAAGGAGCCTGAAGGCAAGAGTCTAAGCTGAAGAGCATCTAAGCAGTGAGGTGGCCGCTAGGACTCTGTGTCCATCTCCCCACAGACTGACCAGCTCAGGAGCAGAGGGTAAAGGTGTGGAGCAGTGTTTTAGCCTGCATCGCTTTGTGACTCTCCTTCTCTGAGACATCCATCACCTCTCTCAATCAGTTCTTTCAGAACTTGTGTTTATATGAAGGTGCCTGTTTTATTTCTTTGCTCAAGAGCTTGCGCTGAGCTTCTGCTAAGCCCTGTCATGGGACTTTGCTTTTCCTTTTGATTCCCTGCAACGCAGAGAAGTTCCACTTCGCACTTCTCAGATTATGTCTGCAGAAATGAATTTAAACTATTCTTGTCTATACTTATCTTCTTTCCTCTCCTAACGTTTCTCATGCTGTGAAAGCTGCCAGAATGCATTTTTGCTTACATCCGTTGTCTCCCTGCATTAGGTTGAAATGTAAACTCATGGGGGCAAGAAACATCTTTTTTTAAACACATGCAGGGCCCTTCAGAGTACCTCTGTCTCTGCTCTCTTTGTGGGAAGTAACATCATCAGTAAAAACTTATATTAAAAACTTAAGTAGTACAAGCATTTTAACCAAAACTGTGTGTTGAATCAAATAATTCCCAGCTGGTGGGACACCCTGAAGATACTGAGGGCTGCTTTTCTGCTTGCTCTGTTCTTTTTCTTTTATTTTTTCATTAGCACCTCACCTTCCTACGCAGGGTTTCCCTGTGGGCTGCTGTGTCCCACAGGTAGAAGCCCAGCCCCAGTGGTGCTGGCTACTGAGGAATCTGCCCTCATAGCCACCTTTGGGCTCTGTACCTTGGTTTGCTTGAGACTCTCTAGAAGCCACAAAAGCAGCTGTGAGTTTGAACCAGCACCATTGCTGTCGGGGAGGGAGGTGGTGGCTCTGACTGGGACAGAAGAGGGAAGGTGCTGGTGGCGTCTGGCCGAGCGTCTGCAGCCAGACCTGGGCACTCCGGTGGCACTGATGCCAGGCAGATGGCTCACCCCGTGCCCACCACAGGTCTTTTGCACCATTTTAAATGGTTAATGCTTTGGCAGAGCTTAGACTGTATAGCACCATTTATTTAGTTTGATTTATTTATTAGTTATATAATAATTACATTATTTACCTGGACTTTAGCAAGACCTTTTGATGAGTCTCCCCCACAGTATTCTCCTGGAGAAAGTGCCCAGGGAGGTGGTTGAGGCACCATCCCTGGAGGTGTTCAAGAGACCAGTTGACATGGTGCTCGGGGATATGGATTAGTGTTGGGTTGGTGTTGTTTGGGGTGTGGTGTGGGGCTTGGGTGGGTGTGTGGGGTGGTTTGGTTTGGATTGTTTTTTTTTTATTGGTTGGACTAGATGATCTTAAAAGGTCCCTTCCAACCTAGGTGATTCTGTGATTCTGTGATTTATTTATTTTGTTTATTATTTATTTAGGATAGCACTATTCACCCATTTTCTTCCATGCAAACCAATCTGAAAACCTTTTAACTGGCATTGTTTTCCAAACTCTCTTCTTTTTCTCCCTCTTTTTAAACATTTGCTTGTCTGTTGATGGGGATTTTCAGTTTTGCAAGTATCTCTTGCTGCATCTTCGGAGAGAGTAAAACAATCTGGGGGAAGTTCTTTTTTTATAAGTAATCTTTTTCACCCTCCCTAATTTGAATGAAGAGCAGCACTTTACTAATCTTTTAAAACTGTCAGCTTAATTCTGTGTTTGCTGCCGGTGCAACCTCTTGTCTCTGTCGCGTTTCGGGCGCTTTACAAAGGGAAAGAAGTTAATAGATCTTTCGCTGAGCACAAGTCATCAGGGGCCACTCACTTGATGGAATGTCAACTCTCCTGACCCAGCCCAGGCAGGTTTGGGTGTACCTGGAGGTGCAGGGGATGTTAATGCAGTCTGAGAGATGCTTCTAGTAGTTTGTGTCACGGGCTGTGGCAATACATTTAATCAATAGGCTATTAAAGAGGCAGCAGGCTCTCTATCGCTGGGTGGTTTCAAATAATGCATTAAATAGAATTGGGAATGATCTAGGGCTAACCAGCCCTGCCACAGACTGGCTGTGTTATGCCTGAAGATCCTTCAACCCTGGTTTTATTGTCTCCATGGTGTATATTAGAGGTGCACACAGCTCTCCTCACCACACAGGGACAGAGTTGCAATCCCATACTGCGTAAATGTAGGAAGAGGTGGTCTGTGCTCTGCAGATTTAGTTGCAAAAGCTGGGCAGGAACGAGGAGCAGGGTGTTATTATCCCAATCTTAGAGATGGAGAACTGAGGAACGGAGAGATACAGCCCCCAAAGCTGGTATTCTGTGCCCCAAACGGCCTCCTCTTTGCTGGAGCTGGTTTAAAAATACATGTCAGTGAAACAAAGCTCACAGACCTCTCTGGCTGGGTGCCCGTAGCTAATCACCAGAGATTTCACAGCAAAGTCTTCCAGAGTGTCTGTTTGATTAATGGCTCCTATTTTGCAGATCTGAGGCTTTTTATTTTATTCTTAAATGTATTACGTACCGCTTGTACGAGTTAAATATGTTTTAGTTCTTAAATCTTAAAATACAGTGGAGCAATCTTTACAGCAATGTTGGCTTTTGTTGTTGTTGTTGTTGTTGTTAACCCAGCAGCAGCCTGTTTGCTTGGTTAGGTAGGATTATTCGCAGCCCCGTGCTTCCCCAAAAGTCTTGTAAAAGAAGCCAAGGAGCTTTGAAACCACCATCAGACTGAGCCTCCATGTGTTATGCCTCAAAGTCACGAGGGATGAGGGTGCTGCTCTCACAGGAGAGAGGTTTGGTACCTTGTGAAGGCATGTGCTGGGGGCAATGGGAGGCATGTTGGGGTCCGCTGAGACGTGGAGACCAAAGTGGGGCAAAGGAAGGGGCGAGCTACTTGTCTGTGTCACCTCCTGCACACCACTCTGGCAGGGTGAGAGGGTTGGTTTGGTGGATATGGGACCCTCCTGAAGCAGCTCTTCGCCCTCCCTGCTGGCTGGGACTGACGGGGAGCTGGACAGAGGAAGCTCCCGATGGAGAAGGGCTGTGCTCTTCATAGAGTTCAGCTGCTTTTCTTTGGCCAGGCATTCAGGATGTCAGAGTGAGACCTGCTTTTTACAAGTTCACACAGCCTGTGTGCTGCTCCCTTCCTTTTAAATTAAACATCCTTTTCTTCCTCTCCTCCCCCTCCCCCCAGCAGGAAGACCCCCAGGCGCGCTCCCATTGTGGCCATGCCGTTGGTGGCCAGGCTGTTTGCTGCGACTCAAACACGAGTGCTGTGACAGCCACTGCCACCCTCTCTGTCACAGACGCTGCCCCGCTGCATGGCCAGCTGCTGGTTCCTGAGGATGGCTCTATTCCCCCACCCCCATTTGCATACATGCATGAACAAGCTCCCTAGATATACATATGCTACATATATATCATAGAATCATAGAATGGTTTGGGTTGGAAGGGACCTTAAAGATCATAGAGTTCCAACCCCCCTGCCCTGGGCAGGGACACCTC
>BJBW01009630.1:3279-19875 GCA_004320125.1 Scolopax mira | reverse complement strand
TCTTGATGCAGCCCAGGATGGGGTTGGCTCTCTGGGCTGGCAGCACGCACTGCCGGCTCCTTTACAGCCATGCAGGGGGGTTCATTAAGCAGGGGTGTCGCAGTTGGGCCGTCTTTGCCCTCAGAGCTTTGATCCTCATGAAGTTCAACAGGATCTAAAGTAGTTGGGGGTGTCCCTGTGACTGCAGGGGAGTTGGACTAGATGGCCTTTGGAGGTCCCTTCTGGCCCAGATGATTCTATGTTTCTTTGACTATGATCTTGAGAAGGGCACTCGGTGGCAGGAACAGCACCGCATCCCATCCCATGTCAAATGCCTTTATCCTGAGCACCTGGGGCTGGGGGCTCCACGGGGCAGGGGAGCTTTGAAAGGAATGAGGAGCATTTCTCCTGAGAACCGTGAACATTTGTCTCAGTTAAGCTTGTTTTTGCTATTTCCCAGTGCTGTGAGTGATCAGTTGTTGTAAAATCCCTTAATGGCCTGTATAGAGGGCAAAACCGTGACAAATGCAAGTAAACTTACTGCTTTTGCTTGTTTTGACACTTGTTTCTCTAATATTTTTGGTCCCAAATGATGAATGGCTCTATTCTTCGTGGTTAGCATGGGCCACTCGCAAAGCAGGACTCCCGTGCATGGGGATCATCACAGCTCCACCAACTTCTCAGCTTTTCCAGCAAATCACTTTTTTTCTCAACTTAATTATTGAAGATCCTAATAGCTAAGTGTCAGAAATCCACAATTTCCCAGCATTCCCCAATTAATAATAATAATATTAAGCAACCACCTTAGTGCATTTGATAATTTTTGTAAGCTATTCCTTCTCCCCCCATCTGCACTCCTTTAGCCCAAACCCAGCACCGTCATGCCAGCTAATTAATTTTTATCCCTTCTGCCTCCCTCTTTGTCCTGTTTTCTTGGATTTTTTGCTCATGTTCATGTGACCAGCCCTCCCGAGCTGCAATCACTGCCCTCGGAGAGGGTTCTACCTCGTGCCGCGGCAGCTTTAAAAGCCAAAAAGCCTCTCTCTGAATAGACTTAGTGCTCTCCAGGCAGCTGCGTTTGTAATTTCTCCTTCCCTGCTCTCTCTGGGTTGTTTTTGTTCCCGTGTGTGACACCCAGCGATGTGCTCAGCACGATGCCTTCCCGTGGAGGTAGCTGAGAGTTTGGTTTATTTATAAACCTCGTGCGAGTCAGGAGAGCATCGGTGGCGTTACCGGCTTTGGGAGAGCCAAAAGGGAGCAGCTTGTGAGGGGAAAAAAAAAAAAAAAAAAGAGATGATGTCTTTTTGCTCTTTCTGGAACCGGCTCATTTGTTTCAAAGACGACCAGCCCGGAAAAGGTGGACTCTGTGCTGGGATAACAAGAGCAAAGTCAGCCCTTGGCTGAGCCCAGGGGGCGGCGTGATGCGGGAGCTCATGGTGTGCCACTGAACTGATTTTTATTTTTGCATTCAGAGGCAGAGCGCCTGCTTCGGCTCTCTTTAGGTTCAGAGATATGAAATAAAGGAGAGGAAATATTTCTACCTTTTGGAAACTTTCTTCTTTTTTTTTTTCCCCCCTGCAGCACCTAGTTTGGAAGCGGAAGTTGTTGCTCTGCCAGTATGGCTGTTAGGGAAGAAAAGATAAAAAATATGCCAAGGGAAAAAGGAGCAATGATCTTTCTGGCAGATAAAGAAAGTCTCCTTCAGTTTTTCCTCACCATCTCTCACATAGTGCTCCCCTCCCCCTCTTTTATTTTTGTCTTCCAAGCTATCATCGCTACGAGATAAAAAAACCCTCCAGTATTGAGAAATGTAGTGTCTGCACAGAATCACAGCCTGTCCCTTTAAACTACAGATAAGCCTTAGTGGAATTTCTATTCTGGGAATAGTTAATTCTGTTTGAGGTTGGGCAAGAGAGGAGCGCTCACAGGCTTAGTAACAATATTTTTACTCCATTTGATTTTTTTCCTCCTAAGGATTTGCCTCTCTGATTTGATGGAAAGTGCAATTATTGATCAATCCCCCGCTAAGGAGAGATGATGGGGGGAGCGGGGGGGAAAGGAAATAAAAAAAAAAAAGCAAAGAAGAAGCCCCAAAGAGGGTGTTTGTGGCTGTTATATAATGGCCATTATGTAATGCCTCTTGGTGCCAACTAAAAATACACGGGAAGAAAACTTCCAATTCATTGAAGCATTTAACTAGTGTCAGCCCGGGGTTTCTCACTCTGGATTCAAACCCTCCTGCAGATGTTGGGAAGAGCTACAAGTCCCCTAGATCCCACAGCGACCTGTTTTGGTCTCTTAACCCTCTTTTTTTTTTTTTTTTTTTTTCTTTTTTCTCCAATCTTGGTTTGGTTTTGGTTTGGTTTTTTTCCTCTTCTACCCAGAGTTTTCCAAATGCTAAAAAGACTCTTCGGGTCACCTCTTTGCACGCCCCGCTGGCCACAGAGCCCCTTCCCTAATGCTTTGTTCAGCTGAGCTTTCCATGTCCGTGGCAGACGCTGGGTTTTGGGGAGGAGATTTTGCAATTCCTCACGCAGCAGCCATTGAAAACTCGACAGCTTCATAGGCAGTGTTTTATAGGCTGCTCTTCTCCTTCAAATGAGCTACACCTTAAAGGGTGTTGCCTCTTCCATCCTTAAACCCCTCTTGAAGTGCCAGCAGGACCCGATGGCCGTGCCCAAATGCTGAGCCCCAGAGGTGGAGCAAGCCCCCAGGGTTAATCCACTACTGGAGAGGTGGGATAGGGACCATGTTTTGCCCATATTTTCTGTAGCAAAATGTTGATCTGGCTGTGCAGGGCCTGGAGCACCCTTCCCAGAGGCACAGCATCAGCTGTGGTCCCCTGGCCAGGGCTGGGGGACAAGGGGATGTGACAGGCGGCTGGAGATGACCCCAGAGGAGCTGCAAGGAGGTGACAATGGCAGCAGCAGTGGGCTGCACCACCGATGGGATCCCTGCAAGATCAAATAGTCCTGGTTGAAAAACCATAAGCAAAAGCCCCTTTGCATACACATATCCAGGATTTCAGTCTGTGTAGAGCCTTCTAAAAAACACTGCATATCTCAAAATTATAGGAGTGCTTTAATTAGAGCCTCATAGTAGTACTGAGAGAGGGTAACTAGACCTCTTAGCACCTGTGGTGGAACTGAGCCATGGTTGAAGCAACTTCAATTGTATCTCATATTCACACATAGGGATTCAGAAGGCAGGGCTTGGACCCACATCTTTTGCTGTAGTTGGTGTATGGCATTGCCATTTCTGTTCCTCATCACTGAAAACAGTTATTGTGCTGTTCTGTACGCAAGCACTGAGACCAGAATATCATATCAGTGGCAGAAATCTATATTCAGGTTTCTTATTCTAGTAGGGGCATCCAGTTGATGAGCTGTGGCATCTCTGTGGTCAAGGAGACTGATGCTTCCATTGCAGGAGTTAGAGGTGGTATTTTAGGTGACCAGGGTTCGTATCTAAAGTCCAAGCCCTCCAGCACCACTGGTTGAGTCCCTGGTGAGATCAGCGGGGGATTAGTAGGAAAAACAAAATCAGTGGGATTTTGTTTTTCGAAAGAGTGAAGGTTGAGTCTGTCTTCAAGACTTACAGAGCCTTTGTTTTGCATGAATTTACCCAAGAAGCATCTCGATTTCATCAAAGCCAGCAGCGCGTACATCGCACACGTCGCGTTTTGCTCGTGAAGGTGCGGTAGAAGTCATTAGTACCCATAGTAATTACTGCTGTTGCTATTGCTTTATTACTGCAATATAATGAAGTATGAATGCAGATAACTCCCCGTTAAACTCAATTTCCTCTGTGGGAAGAGGAACGTTGACAAACTAATGAAGGGAACCAGGGGCGCTTTGCGCTCGAGCTGACGCCGTGTCAGTCACCACAGTAGGCACAGTTACTGAATTCCACTGAATTTTTAGAGATGGAAGGGGCCGTAGAGATCATCTAGTCCAACTCCCCCACCAAAGCAGGATTGCCCAGAGCCAGAGCAAGTCACTCAGGGCTGCATCCAGGTGGGGCTTGAGAACCTCCAGAGAAGGGGACTCCACGACCTCCCTGGGCAGCCTGTTCCAGGGCTCCCTCACCCTCACTGGGAACCAGTTTTTTCTCATATTTGAGTGGAACTTCCCATGTTCCAGCTTGAGCCCGTTATGGTGCCTCCACTTTGAAGAGGGGGGAAATCCTGATAAGTAGAGCTAGGATTTTACCAAACAAGTGGTTTTCTCTGCTTGCTTTTAACTAAGGCTGCCTACATTCTGCCATATGAATGCGCTTCGTGTCCCAGCTCCTGGTGGGATGAAAGGAGTCTTTCTCCTGGAAGCTGCCTGTGTAGGAAAGGCAGTGGGATCAGGCAGTGGGTTCAAGCAGTGGATCAGGACATGGAAAATAGAGCTGTGCTATTGAACAGCTTAGCCTGGTTGGGTGTTGATGCTTGTCTCTGGTAGAGTGATGTGAACGCTTACTCAAAAACCCCAACAAATTAGGTGAGTGATAATTGTTCAGCACTGCGGGATAAAGATTTAGGACTCTACAGCCTCAGGCCAGCATGATTTGCTTTCTGTGGGACGAGATACCCTCTACAGCACTTACTGCTTTATTTGGACAAAGAGGGAGAGAGCGAAGGGGGTTTTGCTGATGTGTGTGTTAGCAGAAGCCTCTCTCCATTTCCTTCTGCTTATGTGTGTTGAATGCCAGGTGGCAGAGGGTTGGAGAGGAGAAAACGTAAAAGCTGGGGGAAAAAAAAAAAAAAGAAAGAAGAGCCAATGGCTTTAGCGCTGCCTCGCCGGTCCGGCCCGGCGCAGCCATAGCAATAGACTGGCTTTGGCACTCGTCCCTCCCTGACGTCAGCAGTGTATTTACTGAAGATGTGGCCATGAATTTTTTACTGCCAGCAGAGAGCTGAGAGAGTCTGAAGCAGTGAATAGGTAACGAGAGCCCCCGTCCTGAGCCTGGTACCCCCGGGGAAGGTGTCGTGGGGCAGATGCTCAGCCCATCGGCCGTCCCGGTGAAGCTGGAGACCCTGGCACCAGCAGGTCCTGGGTCTGCAGCCTCTGTGGGGCCAGTATGGGGAGAACTGGCTGTGCTGCACCGTGGGCAAGATGTGTGGAGAAGAGCAGTCATTACATCCTGAATAGGCACAAATAAGCCAGGCAGTACTGTATCAGCAATATTGTTGGGCGGGATTGTTATTTAAAACAGCGTTTCATCTAGAAGCTTTTGGCCAGCTCTTTGACTGGAAATCAGCTGGGTTTGTTATTGTGCCCGGGTTTAAATTGTGTTTTCCTTTTAATCTCTTTAGTCTACGTCTTGCATTAAAAATCCATACTGAATTTTATGACCAGAAGATGCCCTGGCTGCTCCTTGTGTAACAACTGCTTCACCACCAGATATGCCATAGCCATTAAGTCGACCCCTGTGGTGGCCTGCCTATCTTTAAGCATTTAAATGAGTTCTACAAATTAGGCTTTTAGGATTAGTCATCGTAGATTTGCAGCATCATTGGTGTGTTGCCAAGGACCCCAGTTTTGTCACCATGACTACTACCGCAGGGTTACCGAGAAACACAAACTGCAGGAAAGTTTATTAAACAGCAAATTCACGTGCCAGAACGTGAAAGGGTGAGCAGTGACGATGCACCCACCACAGCCAGGGGAGCACCTGGGTGCTTGCTGGTGTCCCACCAGCCCAGAGGTGGGCCTCCAGAGGAGAGAAGATGCTGTTATTCACCCATGGAAAATCACCATCGTATGTATTTCTTGTATTGTCACTCGTGCCTGTTCAATAAATAGTGTGTTTTGAGGAGGTGGGGAAGCAGTGGGAGTGTGTGCTTAGTACATGGGATGCTCTAATTGGGGATTGTTCCTTCCCAGAAAAGACTGTCCACACTATGGGGCATGAAGCTGCAGGGGGGGTGATCCTCTGAGAAAGCATTTGTAATGATAAAATCCCTTGGTACTGTCTTCTGAGATCAATGGTTATGAACTGTCAAGTTTGGGGGATTTTTTTAAACCTGAGCACCGAAAAACAGGATGCTGTGGTTTGTCTCCAGCAGGTAATACACAACCCAACTCTTCTCTGCTGTTGCTTTGTTAAATATCTGCCTGCCTTATGCAAGGGGAAGCTCCTAGCCCCTGTATTCACCTTCTTTTCTAGACCTTCTCCAGATGTGTGGGAATTAAGGCTTTAGAAATGGGGCTGCTGGAAACTCTTAGGTGTCATCCATTCAAGATTTGTGCTCTTCTGTCATTTGAAAATTCATCCCCATAGCTCTTCTACCCCAACCCCCATGTCTTCTCCTAGGATATCCAATGTGTATACACATGAGTTTACTTGGGAACTCATGAAGAGAACGTGTGTATTTGGTAGTCTCACCCTGGCATGTTTTTCCCCTCACTGTTGATAGTCATGGCTCTTTCTCATGGAGTCACCTCCTGTTCCTCAGCCTCACCTGTCTGTTCCACGGCGGCTCAGGACCAAAATCATTCTCCTGGCTGAACCTCCTGTCCTCTCTGGCACATGTCCTAGACTCTCCATTGAATCCTTCAAGAAGATAGTGCCAGAAATCATTAGCGGATGTTCACTGGCACCTAATGGAAGTAGGGTCTAAGTTATGAAATGTCATTTATAGTCTTTGGAGGGAGAAAGAGGTCCAGGGAATGGTTCTTAGCTCCTTGTTAGCTCTGCAGGCTCTTTCTCCTGCCCTAGGCAATGCTGATAAACCCAAGCTTGCTTGGTGCTGAGCAGGAGCAGGGCCTGTTCTCAGAGGGAGTTTCTCCTCCTGCATGAATCTGCTTTTTCCACCTTCTTGTTTGTTCCTTCCCTCTCACAGGTCTCCTGACCGAGCATCTCTGTGAGGTTGTCAGCCCCGTCTGAACGTGGGATGCTCCTTGTGCTGGTCCACCAGCTCTGGGCCGCCCGCTTGCCATCTTGGCATGGAGGCCTGAGTGGGGCTTTTGTTTTTGAAAGAGATTCTTTGAATTCAAAACACAGCAAATTCCTGATGGAGGCAGCTGACAAATCATGCTCTGCAAGGGCTCCCTGCCTGGGACTTGCTCTTCTGTGGTCCTTCCCTGACCTTCCAGCAACGGTGCCAGAAACCTCTGTCCTGAGTTACAGATCAAAAATATATAAATAGAATGAACCAACACGCTGGGGTCAAAAAGGAGACAAATGCCCTTGATGCCAGCTCACATGTGTGGCCTGAAGACAAATTGCCTGTCCAAGAAGCCTGATGCTGAGGATGAGGCTGGTCGGGAGGGGAGAGTGTCGCTGTGTGTGCAGAAGCCAGCGTACTTATGTGTTATATATAGGAGCGTGTATAGAGATGTACATAAGCACATTATATGTTTACGTGCCCGCAGGCCACCTCAGCCCAATGGCTTCCTCAGTTTGGAGGTTTCCCACTTAAACCATTCTGGTTTCCCTCATATGTTTTGTTTTTACCTCTAATTTCCCACAAATGAGCGGTCAGGGAGTTCTCTTACCACTCTCCTAAAGGTTTCCTTCCTCTGAACCAAACTGCTTTTGCAGGGGATTTTCACTTTAGGCAGTAAAGTGCTTGTTAGAGGTCTGTGTGGGTGACTAAATGCTGTTTGCTTTTCAGTGTCAGTCTTGTTCCATATTTGTATTTGTCTTGAATGTTCTGGAGAAATAGAGGAAAAAGACGTTTTAGCTTCAGACCCGTCTGAGCGTAAGTGAATTTTGTGCCTATTTCTTCCGAAGCTGCCTGCATTGATCTCATGGAAATAAAGAAGTAAAATCCCGAGCTATCGTAATCCTGTTTGGGTGAACTGGCTGCCTCCAAAATATACACCCTGGTGTGGAAAGGATCTCATTTTTTTTTAATTACTCCTAATGCTGCTGTTCCGGTGGCAGTTGGCGCTGGGTTACCTGGGAGCCTGACTGTCCCAGGAACACCGATGTTCTCCGTAAGAGAGTGAGATTGACACATACGCAGGGAATGAGTCTCTCTGCTTGGCTGCTTTCACCCAAATTTGCTGGAGGCAGAGGAAAAGCTCTCAAGGATCTCAGATTCCTGCAGTTATTGTGCAAACGGGCGAGTGGGAAACAGGAGGGGTATTGTGTCCTTGCTCGCCCTTTCCTGCTCCAGGGAAAGGTCATGGGGACCAGGCTGCCTCCCGTGCTCTGCTTCCATTGCATCGTGCTCCAGGCAGCAAGATGACAAGGAAAGGAGAGCCAGGTGGGAGAGTGGTCATTCCTGCCTCATCCCATCCCTGTGAGCCCCTCCTGGAGCCTTTCTTCCCCTTCTCTTCAACCCATGAATCTCTTCTTCTTTTTTTCCACTGGGAATTACCATAGTAATAATAATAGAATCTAATGCTGAAGAAGAGTTGAAAATGCCATAGCATCTCTCACAACATACAGAATCATAGAATGGTTTATGTTAGAAGGGACCTTAAAGACCATGCAGTCCCACCCCCCTGCCCTGGTGCCACCTCCCACCAGACCAGGTTGCTCCAAGCCCCCTCCAGCCTGGCCTTGAACCCCTCCAGGGATGGGGCAGCCACAGCTTCCCTGGGCAACCTGGGCATTGGACCTGGTCCCTCGAGCAGGAATTACTGGGAGATTTTGGGTGCTCTCTTGCAGCATGATGTTGTAATCTATCAGTGTGTACTCTTGAACTGTCTTGTTCTTTGTCGCTCAGGGTAATAATTACCCAGACCGTTTTACCTTCCTAGTGCTTTGCAGCTATTAATCACTCATCAGCATTCCTGAAACGACAGGGTTCACAGCTCCATTACATAAATAAGGAAAGTGAGATGAAGAAAGTAGCAACAAAACTTCATGGGAAGTGTCTGCTGCTCCGGGGTGGGTCTGCTCTGGGGCTTGGATTTGCAGCCCTGATATTGCTGAGGTGCCTGATCCCAGAGCAGCCCTTGTGCAAAATCAGGCTTTGCGTGTCCCAGGGTGGGGAGGGGCTTTTGAAAAATTGCCCCTAAATTAGAAAGTTGATTTAAGAGTTGGGCTTTAGATCAGCTGTCTTCCAACTGTGAGGCTTGTTTTTCTGGAGGACCCTGCAGGGCGGCAGGAGGTGAGCTCCCAGCGAAGCCGGAGCAGCGGGAGGACGGGCAGCGGTTTGTAGTCATCCTGCATCGTTTCCACAAAGCATGAAGCTAAAGTATGACCAGCAACCTGGAATGCAGAGAGGACTTGGGTTTTGAAAACCCCAAAAAAACCCCAAAACCCTGCTGCCTCCTGTTGGCTCCGTTTGCAGCTACCCCTTCTATCCCGGGCGGTTCTATTCCTGGTTTCTAGCCTGCCCTCCTCCTGCATCAATCTCTATCCTGGCGAAGGAAGTGCTGTGATCAAAGGCTCGTGCTCAGGAAGGTCTAGCTGCTCGTGTCCTGCTGTTTAATTTTCCTTGGCGAGAGCTGCAGCCATCGATGGTTGGGGCTGACTGTCCTCCCTGTGCAGAAGAAGCCGGGGGCTGTGGGGAGCCCTGGGAGCCATCTCTGCCTCCCTCCCTCCCTCCGAGCACTAAATACCTGGTGTGCCCTATCTCTGAGGCTCCTTATCGGGCCCAGCTTTGTTTACTTGCATAATTCCCTCAGTGCCTTATCAGATTAGCATGATTTCAAAGTGTTAAGAGTATCAGTGCCTGAAAGAGTCCTGCACTCAGCTTGCCTTGGCCTCCCCGTGTTCAGATGGGATGCAAACGCATCTGTGGTAATAATACGCAAAATACGCATCTGTGTTTGGACAGAGGTGGTTTTCTTTTCATCCTAGATTAGCAATAGAAGCGTGGAGACCTGTTAGAAAAGGAGCGAGGCTTCCTCATGTAATTGCTTTAATCCTCGTTATGTCTTTGGTACCTGGGGTTTTTGTGGGTTGGTGTTCAGGAGCAGTGGAGAAAGTCCCACAGTGAAGACCACGAGGGCTTCCCTGGGTCATGGGGACAGGGAGTTGTTCCTCTTGATCCTCACGGGTTGGGGAACAAGGCCCGTCTGAGCAAATGTCTCATTTCTCCTGGGTGAACTTGGAGGTTTGATTTGTTTAAATAAGGGCTTTAACCTTTAAAGAGGTTATGCTGGAGCCAACCACAGTCATCCCTTCTTCCCACCCTCCTCCTCCTCCTCCGAGAGCGAGATTAAAGCCCGGTACATGTATGTGAGCGTTATGTCAGCACATAGGGAATAATGAGATCTTCCTGTTCCTAACAGGGGCAGGAATAACTGGGCCAGTGTCTTCATAACATGCAGCAGAACGAAGGATTTTGGTGTGTGTGCTGCCGAGGAGCAGGGTTGGAGAGGGCCACCCAGCCCCTGTGAGGATGCTCCTCTGAAGGGAACTGGGCAGAGCCCTGTCTGAGCTGATACCTGCTGGAAGTGTTTGCCTTGTGGCCAGTTGGCCCATCCCCATCCCTGGCACAGCTGGGATCTGGATACAGAGTAGTTTTGCCTTGCGTGGAGGGCTGGGTACAGCAGAAAATAGGCTCCTGGGATAACTGGGCAGGTATCTTTAGTCCCAGCCAGAATAAATGTGCTCTGCTCTCCCTGTCCATACCATTACACCCAGGCGGTGTCAGCAGCCCCTCCAGCTCCCTCCTGACCCCTTCTCCTGGTTCCAAAAGCATCCACCAGCCCCGTTCCTGTTGGAGCTTGGGCTCAGACCCAGCCTAAGCCTTGACTTTTGTATCCAGAAAGATCTATGGTTATTCCCTCTTGTTTTCACCCTTCCCTCACCACCCTCCCCTCAAATTCCCACCCCTCGGCTTGACGAATAATTTCAAGGTGCTAATTGTCCCGCGCCGCAGCTGATCCATTGATCTGGAACACAAACAGTCTCGAGGTAATTTTCTGTCTGAGCCAGTCTGGGGCTTACGCAAGTGCTGGTGTTTGTTTCCTTGTTTTTAATTTCCTGCAAAGAAAAGCTTTTGTGTTGCTCTCGACAAGATGCCTGTGCCTGTGTCTCAGTCGGCGTCTGCTCCGTCAGGCCACGTGTGTCTCAAGGAAAATTGACACTAACAATACCCGTTTCTTCTGTAATTGAAGTCTGGGGGTGGGAATTGAAAGTCCTGCTCAGTCATGTCCCTCTAGCAAAACTGCTAAAGTCTGTGCCTTGAGGTACTGGGTGGATTCTCTCGCCCATCTTTGGTCCGTTTGGGACGGACTGGGAGCAACTCGGAGCCTTTGTCCTGTTGTTAGATAAATACTTATCCTGTTAGATAAATACTTGAAGGCAGAGGTGCTGGGGCTGCTCATCTCTGAGGATTCAGACATCCCTTTCTGTAACAGATAACCCCAAAATACCCTGGCACTGGGCATTTACCAGCCACTGGAAGAGTGCTGCATGCATCCTGCCCAGCAAAGAGTTAATTTTCCCCTGGCTATGGCTCCCAGCAGCTGTCAGCAGAAGCCTTGTGCCTTTTTGGGGCTGGATCTGGAGGGGCGGGGGTGTTCAGATGATGTATTGTCAGCATCTCCCGTGGCTGGGCTGGTAGGAGGCTACGGGAAAATAAACCCAGCTGCATTCATTGCTCTCCCCAGCCTGCGAGAGCAGGGGGGCTTCACCTGGAGGACTCGCTGGGTACCTTGGAAATAGAATCAGGGGTTGTTGTGCTAACCAGGACCCAGGGCAAGGCTGGTGGGGTAGCTGCGGGGGGATGTGGGGATGCACAGGGTGATGTGGGGGAGCTGTGGGGCTGGGCAGGGTGATGGGGGGCAGCTGTGGGGTGCTGTGGGGATCTGCAGGGTGATGTAGGGCAGCTGCAAGGTGATGTGGGGCAACTGCAGGGTGATGTGGGGATGCACAAGGTGATGTGGGGCAGCTGCAGGGTGATGTGGGGATGCACAAGGTGATGTGGGGCAGCTGCAGGGTGATGTGGGGCAGCTGCAGGGTGATATGGGGCTGCACAGAGTGATGTGGGTCAGCTGTGGGGCGATGTGAGGCAGCTGTGGGGTGATATGGGACAGCTGCAGGGTGATGTGGAGATGTGTAGGGTGATGTGGGGCTGGGCTGGGTGATGTGGAGATGGGCAGGGTGATATGGGCAGCTGCAAGGTGATGTGGGGCAGCTGCAGGGCTGGGCAGGGTGATGTGGGGCAGCTGCAGGGTGATGCAGGGCTGGGCAGGGTGATGTGGGCTGGGCAGGGTTATATTGGGCAGCTGCAGGGTGATGTGGGGCTGGGCAGAGTGATGTGAGGCTGCACAGGGTGATGTGGGGCAGCTGCAGGGTAGTGTAGGGATGTGCACCCCCTCCAGGATGGCAGCTGCAGGGAATAAAGCACAGAATGAGCTTTGCATCCTATTTCTGGGAGCAGCCTCGTCCCCAGGTGCTGTGAGTGTACCAGTAGAAATGAGTAGCAGTTGTCCACCCCCCCGGAATCATAAGCAGATTTTGAAAAGTGAAATCCAGTCTAACAGCCATCTCCCTCCAACAAAGTAGCCCCCTTTTTACAGGGTCAGGGATGGTGCCTGTGGTTGAGACTCCTTTTTAGGAAGGCGTGGAGGACAGCTCTAAGGTCCGTGTAGGAGAGGGAGAGATGTTGGCACCATTCACAGTCCTGGGCTGGCTGGTATGTCCCATCCCTCTGGTGGATCTGTCGCTGTGGCAGGAGGGGAGCTTTGCTCTCCTGGCTCAGGCACACTAAGCCATATCTTGAAGGACTTCATCTGAAGAAAAGGTATCATTTCTTGTGCTGCTGTTTCCAAAGCATCTGCCTGAGTGAGTGTGTGCAGCCCTCACACCTGCATACTTGGCTTTCCAGAAATGGTGAAGATTGATGACACTTCTGGAATAGTTCGGCACCTCCCAGCTGAAGAAAGGTTTTCCCAGTTCAGCCAAAGTCCTGAAATATCCCCTCTGTCCACAAGTTCACAGATAAGGTAGGAAAGGGGAGGTGGAAAGAAAGAAACATCTCACAAACTGGAAATGGAGCTGCTGTGATCCCTTTTCCCAGCACCATCCTGTGTCTCCTGCGTGGCTGGTACTGGCAGGAGATGGGCATGGAGCAGAGCTCAGCTGGTCTAAGTGGCTGGCAGGGGTCTTTGCTTTTTATGATGGTGGGCTGAGATGACAAGTGGTAAATGGGTATCATCATAGAATCATATGGGGTTGGAAGGGACCTCTAGAGATCATCTAGTCCAACCCCCCCGCCAGAGCGGGTCTATCCAGAGCACGTTGCACAGGAACGTGTCCAGGTGGGTTTTGAATGTCTCCAGAGAAGGAGACTCCACCACCTCTCTGGGCAGCCTGTCCCAGTCCTCCACCACTCTCACAGTAAAGAAGTTCCTCCTCATGTTTAGGTGGAACTTCTTATACTCATCATCCTCGCGATGATGGGTTGGGTAGCCAGCACTCCCAGGTTTGTCTCTGGTTTGCCCACAGGTGTGTCTGCACTGCCCTGAAAGTCCCTTTTAAACTGATGTAATTGCTTGGGTGGGGCTTTGAGTCCATTCTGTCCTCTCGGAGTGAGATGGGAACACCTGAAAAATGGACCTGTGTGATCGTCTGTCACCGGACACTATTGAAACTGCCTCTTGGCTGACTCTGCAGTGTGTATCCAGAACATCTCCAAGAAAGAAGTCTTCTCCTCCACATCTTTTAACTGGAACAAGGGGAGGGGGACATTTTGAAAAACAACTTCAGAAATTGGAGGGCTTGACATTTTCATGTAAAGGTGCTTGCCTTGCAGAGCCCCGCTCTAGCGCTGGACATCGGAAACCCACTTGAAAGTTAAAAATTACCTTTCTCATTCATTTTGCTGCTGTAGCCACATCCGTGGCTCTGGACAGGACCCAGGATGGAGAGAGGACTCTCACTGTAGCGGAACCGCAGCAGCACTTCCAGGAACACTGATGTGCAGCTTCACTGAGCTTTTCTTCTTGCCACAACCTTCATCTGAGGCGCAGGCAAAGGGCCACAGTCAGTCTGGGGGTCTCCAGGAGACATGGTCGTAGCAGCAAAATCCCTGCCAAGCCCAGCTCATCGGACACTAAATGAGGGGAGAGGGACGGGCACATGGGCTCCCGTAGGTCCTCAGAGATTTGTGCCTCTGGTGAAGCAGCTGAGGCTGCAGCAGGTCTGGTAGATGTGGAGCAGAACCTGTCACTGCTGGGGTAACTGGTTAGTGTGGGACAAGTAGAGACTCCAGGCAGAGTTTCTGGCCTCTGCCTGCAGCACCCGGGAAGCTGCAGGGGCAGCACTTGGTGATTGTGAAGTTCAGCTCTCTGTTGGCTGGACACAGGGATGCTGACTTGGTGCTTGAAGATGGGGAAGCTGAGACTGGGAGGAATGTTTGCTGATTTTCAATGAAATACATTGTGCTTCTCGTGGCCGAAGATCTCTCTCCTGCAAAGGGAACTTGCAGTGCAAACACATTCTTTTCACAATCCTGTTCATTAATGCAAGGGGATCCAGCTGCTGTCCAGATGCAGGCCGAAGGAGTCACTTGTTTGGGTTGTAGGTTGGAGCCTAATGGAAGGAGAAGAAAGCAACTGCTTGGATTTCTGCAACTGTTGCTGGTTTTCCTGCTTCAGAGGGAAAGAGGAGGCATGAAGACCCCTCACCTCAGTAGCACAGGCACTGCTGGGGATGGCTTGGGGTGCCACAGTGCTGCCAACACAGATGGCTTTGGGAAAACTGCATGAAATGAAAATACCAGGAGATAAATGAAGGGGAGCTGCTTCTTTAAGTGCACTGGGATGGGTGGGCAAGTCACATCTCCTGAGCTTATTTTTGGTGCTATTACTGTAACACCCAGGAACCACAATGCTCCGTGCTGCCACTATTTCACATGTGTATTGTGAGAGAAAAGGACTTCAGCAACCACTGATGTGGAAGGGAGACACAGGTGAGGGAAAAGACACGATGTGCTCAAGGTCACCTCACAAGCTTGTGGCAGAAGAAGGCAGGTGAGCCATGTCTGCTGGGGCTGTGATGGACTCACAGCATCCATCCACAATGCTACAAACCTTGCCACTGCCCCAGCATCCCTGCACGTGATCTGTCTGTCTCTCTGACAGGGCTAGAGCATGGTGAAACAGTCTCCAGCTCTACTTACCCCTAAAGACAGCAGCCAGCTGGGCAAGAAGTATAAAAAAGCCTGGAAGAGAGAGAGATGCTGTTGCTGCAGCCAGAAGAGAATTCATCCTGAGAACTGGCTGCTCCAGGAGACACCAGAGCTGAAGTGCTGGGAGAAATCAGCAAACGGTTCCATGTTTTCCAACCTGTAGTCGATATATACTCCAATTCCCCCTTATTTAACAGAGAAATATGCAGTGGGAATAAGAAGAAACATATTTCACTTCTTTTTCTGAATATTAATGACAGTTAGCATTATGTAGGCTCCCCAGCACCTCAGCACTATTTTCAATTACAAAAAAATTTCCCTACCTGCAGCACACTGTATTCGTCTTTTATCATTGCTCCTTTCTTTCATGAAAAGCTTCCGAGAACTTGTGCAAATATTTGCTTGCTGGTTTGGATAGTCACCAAATCCAGGAGCGTGGTTCTACAAGCGAGCTGTGTTCTGCTGGAGGATTCCAGCTCCCACCAGAACTTGGTGCAAACACCTTGTCCTCAGGCCCAGGGTGCTGCAGGGAGGAAGGGACCCACATCTCCAGCTTGGGAGGGTGTCTGTCACCATCTAGATCAAAACCATCAAGGCAGAGTGGAGGGGGAGAACTTTGTCTGCTGTGCTTTCTCTTCACCACCTCAGGGATCGGCTGCTCTTGAATTCTGGCTCGGCTGCTTAGTTTGGAGAAGAGAAGGCTGAGGAGAAACCTCATTGCCCTCTACAACTACCTTAAAGGAGGTTGTAGAGAGGTGGATGTTGGCCTCTTCTCCCAAGGGAATAATGACAGGAACAGAGGAAATGGTCTGAAGTTGGGGCAGGAGGAGGTTTAGATTAGATATCAGGAAGAATTACTTTACTGAGAGGGTGGTGAGGCCCTGGAACAGCCTGCCCAGGGTGGTGGAGTCACCATCCCTAGAGGTATTTAAGAAACGTGTGGACATGGCCCTTCAGAGCATGCTGTAGTATCCAGGATTGTTGGGTTGTGTCTGTTTGTAGTTTTGTTTTGTTGGTTTTGTTGTTTGGTTGGTGGTGTTTTTTTTGGGGGGGGGGTGTTGGTTTGGTTTTGGTTTTGGTTTTTTTTGAAGTTGGACTTGATGATCTCAAAGGTCCCTTCCAACCATGAAGATTCTCAGATTCTGTGATCTCTGTGCTGAACACATGGCAGAAATGTAACCTGTGCTGCCAGAGGCCTTGGGGCATAGAGACACAGCCCCATCCCTGCAAGAAAAGAGCAAAGTGTTAAAATCACTCTCGCAGACACTGGTGTTCCAGTGAGCAGGACCAGCTGGGGAGCCAGCAGAAGCTGCTGATACCCTCAGGAAAGGCACATCTTCTAGAAGCTTTCTATTCCCTATCTGCAGTGATTATCTTTGAATTACATCATTTGCTAGCTCTCAGCCATGCCTTCTCTTTTAACAGGTGCAAGTCTTGGCAAATATAATGGTATTTTCATTATGATGGGAGGAAATAAGAGAGGCCTACAGGAGAGATGGGGAGGGACTCTTTACCAGGGAGGGGAGCCTTAGGATGAGGGGGAATGGTTTTAAACTGAAAGAGGGGAGACTGAGATGAGATCT
>BJBW01009629.1:87874-101698 GCA_004320125.1 Scolopax mira | reverse complement strand
CCAGGTGCAGAACCTTGCACTTGCTCCTGTTGAACTTCTTGAGGTTTACTTGAGCCCACCTCTCCAACCTGTCCAGGTCCCTCTGAATGACATCCCGTCCCACAGGTGTATTGACAGCACCACACAGCTTGGTGTCATCTGCAAACCTGCAAGAACATGAAATGCCAAGCCAGTGTGAAGGAAGGTTTGGGCAGTTTGAGCTCCAACACCGGGCAAAGGGCCCAGGGAGCACCAGCACGGGAGTGCAGACGATGGCGAGCAGCAGTAAAACAGGCCACACTGGTCACCTAACCACAGCCTTGCATCTCCACAGGCACCTGGGCCAACAGGTAATGGTGACACAGCACAGGCTTCAGTAAAGAACAGTCTGCAGGAGAGCACCGTTTCCCCAACCAATAGGGAGATTTTCACATCCGGTGACTGCTTTGTCCTAATGGTCCCCTCCGAGTGTTTTCACAGCCAGATGCCTCTCGTCTGCAGCAGGGATGAGTGGCTTCTTCACCTTTCCCACAGTAGCTGTGGTAGCACAGAGTCACATGGTGGTGGCCCAGCGGGCAACAGGGGAGCCATTGGGCAGGAGATAGGATGGATTGCTCCATCCTCTGAAAAAGCACAAACCCAGGGATTTTTAATCATTCCCCATTACCTCTGGTGATGCCTGAACAATGCAGGGAATGGCAGGGAGAAGGGAGCAGGAGATCCTTTAGCAGCCATTCCTCATCTCGGCTGGAGTGGGTGAAGGTTTGGCATGTTCATCCTCCAGACATCACCCATGAGGAGTCCCTTCTCATCACCCAGCACAGAGTGCTCCCACCCACCGCTGTCATCTGGAGCAAATCCCTCACCTGGGACGTAGCAGAGGATGGGGAGTAGCAGGAGAAATGATTTTATTTCATCTCTCCTGTGAGCATCAGAAATCTGTGTGCAGCAGCAGCAGCAGCACCTCTAGAGAAGCATTTCCTGCCTGAGCGAGAAAGCTCTCTGTTAATTAATAGTCTTAATGAAAGACAGCTGAAACCCCATTTAACAACCCAAATTCCTAATTTCTGCATACTGTCACTGCCCTGAGATGCAGCACATAATACATCTATGCGTACCAGTATGTGGCCTGAGAGCTGAAATGCTATACCCATCCGTTTGTCTGAGGGAGGAAGAGTTATCAGATTAAAGATCAGCAAGATTTAAGAACTGTTTGAGGATTTATCACAGTGTTCTTTGCACTCATCTGCTTTACATACTCAACTGGGATCTACTCAGAGTTGTTACTATTTGGGCTCTGAGGAGGAAGTACACGCAGTACTTCTACATTTTTCATTCCGTGAGACATCTGAGCCAATGCCTAAATCTATCCAAGAGAAGGGGCTCAGTGAAATCAATACAAGAACTCATATGCTTAAATGTAGGCATGTGTTTTAAATATCTTGTGAAATTGAGGCTTGGGTGCAACGATCCAAAATACTTTCACACTTCTAAGCTTGTCCCTATCCCTCCTCCTTTCAGAGCTTCTGTCAAGTTGCACAAAACCTTTGCACATTCATATCTTCTATTTTGTGTACTACTGTGTCAGTTTTACTAGCAGCAGCCCAAGCAATTCAAATACAAAGGGACAAGGGGACAAAGTTCATGGAAAAACAGCATTCAGTTGGGTACTTGGACTGCAGCAGAACCTTTATTCTGATGCATTACCTTTATTCTTATTTAGTCTTTGCTGCAAGAATTCAGTTTTGCACCATTTAAACTATCCAATTTCTGAGCACTCTTTTCTTCCGGTGTTTCATTTGCCATGCAAAAGTTAAATATCACAGCTAAAAGTTGCCATTACACCACGCATCCCTTGGAAAAAGAAGTAACCCAACAGAACAACCATTTCCCTAACAAAGATACCTAGCAAGGTACAGAAATAGCTGTAAAAATAACAGATGAAGTGTAACAGCTGTACTGCATCCATCTAGTTTTGAGGTGAGAACTGGCCTTCTAAAGCCATCTCACAGCCTACAAAGTGCTCCTGCAGCCAGGAACGGGGAAGGGATGTTTTAATGCCAGTAAAGGCTTCGCAAGAGGACTGTGCTTACCCACCACACAGCGTCCTGCCCAGAAACCCAAATCAGTTTTTCCTCTGCCTCTGTTTAAGAGCAGTGTTCCCAGGCTGCATTTCCAAGAGATTTTTGGTTTTACAGCTGTCGTGACAGTAATTTTTTCAGCTTTGCGAGGTTCCCTCATATCCTGATGGAACCAGGTTCTCTCTGTTGAGAAATTACGTTCCTGCACGGCGTTCTTCAGGAACAGATGTTCCAGCAGATCCCCCATCACAGCACTCAATGTATTACACAGCCCCGTTTCGAAACAATCAGCCTGTCACTGTTGAAAGAAACCTAATGGTTGGCGACTTGCGCACTTTTGAAACAACCACAAAAAGAAATCAGAAGCACCTCTGATTTACCCTTTTTCCACGTCTGCTGAGATGCTCCACATTTACAGTTTGTTAAAATGGCAGCGTGCCCCGGTTCATCTGCTGGTTATCTGGAGAAACAAATCTCTGGGCAAAGAGCAAAGAGCTTCCCCAGACCCACAAGTGACCAAAGCAAAAAAAAAAAAAAAGAGAAAAGTAATAAGAATCTTTATGTACACAAATTAAAAGCTAATGAATTAGCGAGGAGTGTTTAGAGCAGTGGCGTCTGCAGCGTTTGGATCACAGACTGCTGTCAACATGTGAAATTTATTGTGGAACACAAAGGCAGTCTAATTACTAAGCCTTTAATGGAAGATGGTCCAGAGAAGATTGCAAACACCCAACAGAGGGCCACGAACCCATGGTTGTGACTCCAGTTGTCTGCAGATGACAGCTTGGGAACCCTCCGTGTGGGGTGCTGACACAGACCCCCACAGTGAATCACAAGATGCAGTAAATGGCTGTAGTGCCATAAAAGCGAATGGAGATACACGCAGATTTATATCGGCTAAGAATTTGATGCCCATGTATGGAGGGATCAACAGCAATAATACTCATATAAAAGGAACGTGGAGGCCGCTCTAATAATATTTTCTCCCTTTGAGCTCACTGAGATTCCTGTAGCCTAGTTCTGCTGGGAGAAATTGATCTCATGGTCTTGCAGATCCAGACCAAAAGCAGCGAGTGCCCAGCACAGAGCCAGTCTGCTGCTGAGACACCTCCCCTGCTTGTCCCTAGTGCAGAGCTTGTCCCTGCTTCGTCAGTAGGATTTGTAACCCTGCTTTTTGTGGTCTCCCTTTTCCCCTTATCCCCCTTTCTCTTTGGGGTGTGTGTATACAGCCCCGTGGGTCAGGAGCAGAGCCCAAGCTGGCAGCCCCATGGGTGCAGTAACAAGGAGGATGGCAAAAAATGAGTTTCCCACATGGAGCAGCTGCCAGGCCACATGGCCCTGCTGATACACAGCCTGGCAAGGACAGGGCCAGTCTGCAAAGACCAGGCTGAGCAGGAACAGCATCTCCAGGAGCAGCTCAATGGCAGCAGATGGACACAGGAGAGAAGCTGAGGGTCAGGTGAGGGTTTGCAACAACTATGAGCTTCAATTAACTGGAAACAGCAGAGGCTGCCTGAAATAAAGCTCCTTCTCATATCAGCCAACACTCGTATCAGCGAACTGCATTTTTGACCATCAAAGCAAAACCAAAAAGGTTTGCTCTCTGCAATTGCCCACAGACCTTAGCTGGAACATCATACTGCCACTCAAAACCTTAGTAAGAGAAATGCTTTCTCAGCTTCCTGGAAGGACCACACAGCACAGACTCGCCAGAGACATTCCCAGGTATTACACATGCATATCATATGTAAAACTCTTTTCATAAGTACATTTTACTCTCAATCAGACAGCCCTTAAAATAGGAGTAGGAGGAGTGAAACAGTGAAACAGTTTGCAGGGACACATCCAGGTGACTGCTAACTCCAAATAGCAGCCAACACTCCTCAAAGAAAGGTGAGAAGATGACATCTGCTCACTTGGAAGCTTTCAGGTCAATAGTGCTATTGGAAAATGACCCTTGGTCACCCAAGACCCTTTCAAGACTTGGAAGGGAAAGACCCACCTTACCCTAAAGGAGGCATCTCCAAGAACAGTGATGAATCCTGTTCCAAAAAACCATAAGGAGGTGCAGCAGAAATGTGGACATCTTCATTGCCCAGCAAACTGAATCCCACCCTCAGCAGAGACACGGCAACAGGACCTCTGTATAGGCTTAGCTTTTGCATCCACAGAAATAGCTGTTTTGTAATGGAAGGCAAAGCGTAATGGACCCAGCACTGACTCTCCCTGGAATATTCCTAAATGGCTTATCAGTGATTAAAGTGATTTTGGCTCCCCACCACCTCTCCAGACTGGCCTTTCTGCCTCTGTGTTCTTGCATATACCTGGGAGGGCAGCGCTCAGGGGCTAAATTACCAGGGTTATAAATCTTGGCTGTGTACTTTTAACTACAGTGAGGCATTAGCAGAGCTCAGCACTCTAATTCACCTCCATGTAAACATGATTATTTTAAATGAACTCCAGACGCGGTTGAACTGTAAAAACATCTGCAGTTTTTGAAGCATTTTTAAGTGTTCAGCTCGAAGTTGTTTTTGTTACTGCAAGAACTTACCCTTTCTTCAGTTTACAAAGAATATTTTCAGAATTAATGATGTCCCCGCACACCCCCCTCCGCCCAACTATAAGAATCCTTGAACAAAAGTCACAAGTCTGAAAATTAAGCTGCAGTGGCATTTCATGGTCAGGATTTTCCCTCTCTTCCCTGGCTGTTCCTTTCCTTGCAAGCAGAAACGCTTTCTGGTTTCAAAGCCAAGTTGAAGAAGTGAAAACAGCAAGAGGTACTCAGCCACTTTTCTTTCAATGTTTCTGGCATTGGGTTCCCATTACAGCTTGCAAGGAGAAGTGGCAGAAAAACACTGTGTATACATGGTAATGGTTGCACTTTCTCTGAACAGACACCCTTCTAGGAATCGGGAGATGAAAGAACTGATGTTACATCAGACAGAGAAAAATAACATCTCAGCAGTTGTGTTTATTTGTAGGGACCCATGATTTGTGCTTCCCCATTTGTAGTGGGGCTGAGAGAAATGGATCACATGGGCTCTGTTTAGATAATCCCTGAGGAAGCTCAGACTACATCAGGCGGGGAGAGAGAGGGTTTGTTCTCATAGATGAGAGAGGCTGGGAAATGTCAGCGAGATGCGAGATTTCGTCAAGATACTGGAATGAAGTTCAAGGCTCTGATTTTCAGAAAAGACAGAGTGTAGGTTGTGAGTATGAAGCAATTAAGATAACAAACATAGTTCAGTTAGGCAGGGACAAGCCATTCTTTGCTGTTATTTATTGGCCCAGTGCAAAGAAAAATTGTTCCTCCCTGAAGAACCTTTACCTGTCAAACAGTACAAGAAGAAGATGCAAAACTGTTCCTACAAGGATGAAAAAGTGACCTGTCACCCTCTGACCCACACTCTTTATTTTCCATAAGGGTGCTTTTTTGTATTGTGTTCCCCATCTCATCCCTCTGCACTCTCATGGTTTTAGCAGGAAGGTCTTGCAGAAACCAGCCACTACCATCCCTATAAAGGTGTATAAGAACCTAAACAAAACCACTGGCATCCCCTGCCCTGAACAACATCCTTGTTAAATTTAGAAGAGGCAAAAGTGTGACTACTATTAAAAAAAAATACTTATTTTAAAGAAGGCTTTAGTTAATTTATCTGAAAAAAAAAACAAAACCCCACAACAAAACCAAACCCCAAAATAAAATTTGACTGTTCAGAATTTGGCATTGCAAGAGAGAATGGCACAGCAACCCGGGCACAGAAGGGGAAATCCTCCCTCAGTCTGGAGCTGCAAAGCTGCTCGGCCGGAGGAATCCCTTACTTCACAGCACCTGGCACCACACTGCCTAGGAAGCTGCATTAAACTATAGGTATTAATAGACCTTAAGTGCTATTTATACAGGTGCTGGGTTTCACAGGTTTGATCTGTGGCTGCTTTAGCATAGGTGCTGATTAGGGAAACACAGCAGAGAAGGAGCCACAACTCTGCAGCATGGAAAGGGAAGACAGTATTTATTTGACAGCTGCAGGATGCTGAATGCCCTTCTCCAAGGACGCATCATGCAGTAAGAGCACAATTTCCAAGACTGACAGAAGAAAAAGAAGGGAAGAAAAATGACAGGATGCCACTCACCCATCAAAATCCCCAGTCACTGTAAGAAGCATCTCCCAGAACCCATCAAAAATAAGCTACAAGTCATCATTTCAATGGCAAGATTTTTACAAGGTGATCAAACTGTTGGCTATCCAGGTGATAACAAGTTGGAGGGTAAGTACAACTGTACAGATACTAAGGAACAAGCACCAACTGGGGGAGATTTTTTCAGCTGACAATAATAAAACAGTCTGCTGAGACAACAGAGTGGGGAAGGACCCCACAGAAACCCCAGTGATGATGAGATGGTAGAATTCAAGATCCTTAGGGCAGCAAGGAGGGTATGCAGCAAGCTCACCACCCTGAGCTTCAGGAGAGCAGACTTTGGCCTCTTGAGGGACTTGCTTGGCAGGGTAACATGGGATAAAGCACTGGAGGGGAGAGAGGCCCAAGCAAACTGGTTGGTATATTCAAGGATCACCTCCTCCAGACTTAGGAGCAGTGTATCCCAACAAAGAAGTCATCAGGCAAAAAAGCCAGGAGCTGAAGAAGTCATAAAGATGTGGCCAGAATTCCTTCCGGCTTCGCATCATCTCAACAACTAACTACAATAATGAATATGTTAGAGAAAACTTTTAAAGCCATGTATCTAAATCAGCAGTGCAGCAGCAGAAGGGGAGAAGAAACCAGGAGCTCCACAGGAACACACCTGCCAGCCAGTACAAACATCACAATGCTTATACAGCAGCTGACAGTCCCACATACAAAACACCACTGGACACCTACAGAAAGGATGAACTTCTCGTGTCATGTCAATTCTGTAGGATACAAACCTCTTGATTTTCTTCAAGTCTTAAACTCTTGTGTCGAGTGTTAACAGTGAGCTGTTAACAGCTGGAGGGTTCCATTCTTAAACGACTGCATTTCAGACTGGGATCCAGCAACTTTGTGTACATGTGTAATTTAAAACACCTGAGTCCTGAATTCACACAGAGGAGGCTGGCACATACATCTTCATCCAGTCAGGACAGAAACAACATCCTGTAGTGATCTGTAAAGCAACCTGCAAGGTTAGCATATGTTTTTAGCAGCTAATTTTGACAACTTCCATCTCTGAGCTATGAAGGTGAACAGAAATATCAGAAAACTCACTTTATCCACTTTCCCACAATTCAGGTAAGATTAGGCGTGCATGTGAAATTTTCTGCTTCCTGTACTGAAAAGCAAGATAACTCATCTGAGCAGGGGGAGGGTGACACTAGCATCAGACAAACCACCTACCAGCTTATGGCTGGAGCCCTGTCCCAAGAGCCTGTGCTAGGACCTCGAGATACACCCATTATCTTTATGGCTCCCATCCTCACCATACAGCATCTCTCTTTCTTCTTCAGGGAGGGGGAGAGTAGGAGGAAAAAACCAACTTGATTTTGAGCACCTCACATCTAAAGTGCTAGAATTTACTTACCAAAGTCAGAGAAAGATGCTCTACAAATATAAATACTTCTGACATTTCAGTTTTTCACTTTCTTACACTGCAAGTCCAATCCGTGAACAAATACTATCATTTGAGTGCTTTCATAAGGGAAAATACAAGGAAGCTTCACTGGGAATTAATTTCAACCAAAGCAAAAAATAAAGCCAGGCTTTTGGTTTCCACACTGAAATCCAGTAACACTCTCCTAACCCCCACCTCTGCTGCTGAGAATTAAATGAAAAAGATAGCTGTATAGCGGTGTTTTTTTAATGTTTTTCCTGGATGGAATTCTATTTGATGCTGTTGAGCTTTGATGACATACCCCAATGACTTGCTTGGAAGAAATCCATTTAGCGAGCTTGTAAATCATGCTGTTTCAGTTTTGTGAGTGCCCATGAGAAATGTGCATTTTCAATCATAAAAGCTGCGGAAACAAAATGGAACTTGGAGACGCAGACAGATGAATTCCTTATCACAACTTGGCTGTGTTTGCAGAACATGTGCTTACCATTTCAAACTCCGGAAAACTATTTACAGGAATCTGAAATACAAGACTGAATCCAAAAGTAAGAAATAGATACATTTCTAGAAGATACTTTTTTTTTTTTTCCATTTCAAAGGAAAAATAGAGACTCTGACTAAAACCCCAGCTCCCCCCAGACGCCCTCTCGGCTGCCTTTACTTTTCCTAGGAATATAAATACTTGTAACATGATCTGTGCACGTGGTGCCATATTTACAGAGGTCTCCTTTTGTTTATGTGACAGAATACTTCATTTTGGGGAAGGAAATGCAAGTGCTTTGCACTTTTTTCACCTATCCAAAATTCTTTTTGAATGGAAAGAGTGGAGGTCGCAGTGGGATGAAAAATTAGCACATCCTACTACCACAATGTAATCCCCACCGGCAGCAGATCTTCCTAGCACACTGCCAGGCACTCAGAAGCTTCCAGAAAGATCATTTGGTCATGCTGGAGATGCCTTCATGCCCCACGTCTTTGAAAGTGCCACAGTATCTCCTCTTTTCCACAGATATCCCATGAAAAAGCTCAGACTGGTTGAGGAACAGAGCAAAAGCTGTGTTTGCCCTGTCTGGAGAAGAGTTCCTTTCCTAGTTTTCCTACTGGAACATGTCTGAATTCCTTTTTCTTATTCTGCTTAGATACTGCTTGGGGCAGATGATCCTATCTACCCGCACAGACACTGCTGGATCAACCACATTGTCCTACTGAAACAATAAAAAACTGAACAGTCTCTGGGAGGATAAAGCTTATTGTGCTTCTGAAGGGTTGAGACTGCAGCAACCACCTCTGTCTCATGAGAAGGAGTAACCCTACCCACACAATCTCTCATTCAGACATGCTTCAAGATGGGAAAAAATCTCTAGGGAAACAAATACCAAAAATGCTGAAAAATTCTTGTAATTCCAAAAAAAGAAAGAGATTCCTAATAGTTCCTCAAATTCTAATGGTCTCTTTTAGATACAATTATGAATTACTGTCCTGTGATAGCAGTCTTCTAAGAATGCACAAGCTCTGAGGATATAAGTTTCTTGCAAACTTTGATTCCAAATATATTTCCCTTTGGTTCAGCATTTTGACACTACTGACACTGTAATGAGCCAGCATTTTTTTCCATCAGCGAGACAGCTTTTGCCATGGATCTTAATACTAATCATCTCCACATTCACCTATATGTACAATAAATATTTAAATGGTCTTCACTGATTTAAACTCACAATGCTTCTGAAATAATTGTATTTTATTTGCTTAAAAAGATTTGATACATTCACAAACAGAATCATTGCTTAAATTTATACTCATAATAAAACTGTAAGAAAAATACTAGAAAATAGACAGTACTGAAAGACTAGGATTTTGATGAAACATCCAAGCTATCACAGTAGGGAGACAAACATACCAGTGTCAAAATCTTCAGACAGTGACTGTAATAAAAACTGCAAGCTTTAAAACGTATCTGTCCCTGAAGAATCTGAATTGCCACGGGCACTACTCTGTGTTCCGTTATCTCTGTTCATGGAAGGCAGCTTCACTGACACCTTTTCCACAGAAACATGTGAATTTAAATGTGAGGCAGCATCCTCTCCTAAAAAAAGAAATAAACAAAGCAGAATAAAACACATCATTTACTGTCTCTTTCAAACAACTGAACTGCACTGGAGCCATCTCCATATTGCATCACTTCATGGAAATACAAAGACACGGTACCGTTACTGTCCACAGGTTTGAGGCATTTCAAGGAGAGCTGGTTTAGCCATCATCCTGCTCTTGATCAGGATGGATTTCTGTGCATATACTGACTGGGGGGTATTTAGATACAGATACACTACATACACACACACATACATGTGTAATCTCCAGCAGACCCAGAATAATCTCAAATACAAATAGTGCTGTTTTCTACAGAAATGAAATGAGACCCCCCACGTGTCACAGAGCTTCCAGCAGCTGTGAAAGATCACCGTGCTGAGAAGTCCTCCTGTCTGGGGACCATGGGAGGGGCAGAAAACAACCTGTAGCCAGAGAGCAGAGATGGGAAGGGAAAAGGGCCACGGGTAAGAGTTACTCCGTTTAGGCAGAGGAAGGAGAGAAGATGAATCAATTCATGGAGCAGGGGAAGCAAGACATGAATCAGACCACAGACACAGAATATAGGAGGAGAGGAAAAATGGCATTGGATGAATGGTACGATGTTCATCCACTCATCCACAGAAACATATTTCTTTTTGGTGAGTTCTGAAAGCATTTTGAGATTTCAGTTGTCCTTGGGACATTTATTTTAAGTGCAGCAGCTACAAGTAAAACAAATGTCTATGAGTCTCTGTACAACAGCAAAAGCTCTCTTGGACTTTGTTCTTATTCCAGTTGTTCCAAGCTGTAACAATTCTTCCTTCCTCTGTGATAGTCTAGGTAATTAAAACATTATTTTCCCAATAAAACCAAGAAGTTAGGCTTTCTTTCACCCCAGTTAATTATCTACTATGTCACTGTAGTGGTGATCTGCTTTCATCTGACTTGCAAAAAGCACACTTCAAATGGCTAGTTAAAACAAGAAAAACTGCTAAAGCGCTGCTAAAATAAAACCTCACCCGGTGTTTTTCTTGCCAGAAGAGCTGTCAGCAGCCAGGAAACCAAACAGGGATGGGGACAGTAAAGCCAGTACATGCAGCAACCTGTGCCAGCCAAGCCTCCTGGCCCTCGGGAAGGCAGGGCACTGGAGAGGCAGCAAGAGCACTTCTTGTGTCCCTAGGACATCAGCATGTCACCTGCACACCACAGTCTGCAAGAAGCATTGTCCATAGTTTCACTAGACTGTCCTCACCAGTCAGACAGCTTTTGCCACCCACAGCCTGAATCCCTCTACAGAGCACAGCCGCCAAGTAAGAAGACGTGAGAAATCCTACGTCTTCTGAACGTGATTCAAAAGCACATTTATGGTCACACCACTAAGATGTACAAGCAACATACATGTTTTGTTTTTCCAGAAATACTTCCACAAGCTTAGTCTGTAGCCATGTCTGCATGATAAAAATAGGTTATTCAGAAGGGGAACTAAAGAAAACCCAAGAATTTCTTTGGTAAAGATGTGAATGTGTAAACCAGGCCTGAGGAAACCCTGTAAATCCTACTAGATACTAAAGCAACTCTCCAACACTTTATGTAGTTTGATACTTTCCAAGCTTGATTTTGTTAGCAGTTTCCACAGTCATGTCAAATTCCACAATGTCATTCTTTCAACAGCTGTTTTCAAGTTTGTTAAAAAAAGAAAAAAAAAAAAAAGATGGTGGTGGTGTGGATATACCTTATCCCAAGGCTCCACAGGAACTTCCCAGGTATATGATTCTAGGTTGCTGAAAGAAAATATCATATTGGTCTACATTCTCCCTAACACATACTCTAATATATTTTACAGACATACTTTTATGATAGATGTAAAATTTTAAAAGGCTAGAAATATTAAAGAATATATTTTCATCTACTTGCTCCACAGAAAAGTGACCAGGTCCTGAGTTATCTAAAATATCCTTAAAGAGAAGTTTACAAATACACAAAGTAAAAATCTCCTGTTTTTTAGAAACAGAAATCTGAAGTTTTTGACTTTGTTAGATGCATACAGAAAATACAGGACCTGTTTTTTCAGAATTTTAACTATGGATATCTTCTTTCAGCTACATAGGAGATTGTAGTACAGTACAGGTGACTGTAACTTTCCAGGACAGAAAGCTACAAGTCCTGAAGCTCTGTGTTGGCCCAAAGACACAACGACTGAGTTACTTTCACACGTGCTTTATCATTATCACCTCTTGTTTAATCTAACCTTGTGGGGGCACAGTGCACACAACACATCCATATATACATATAGGCATGGACGTGTGAATAACTACACAAATACAAGCACACAGGTTTAAATGCCTGCGTTCCTGCTCATGTTTGGTGATGTCTGTATCTGAATTTGCTGTACATCACTGATAGCACTTGCATAGTCCCTGGCCAGTTCCTTCTTCAACAATGTGATATTCCATTTTATTTCTTCCCCCCATCAGAGAACAGCTCATAACCAACACTAAGAGAGTTTCTGCTTAAACACTGAGCTCTTCACCACCACAAATACACAAATTCCAACGGTGCTTATAATCTTTTGATATGCCATAAAAACAGAATGGAAAACTCCTCCACTTACAAAGCAGTGCAGGGGAGGAAGGCAGGTAATCTTCACAGCTTTTCCTCCCTCTTGAGAGGCTCCAGAAACATGCAGTACAATTTTGTAATCATGTACTTACATGTATTTATAAAATTTTTCCTTGTTAAAATCCAAGAAATGGAATGTGTGACCTGAGGTGACCTCCACTTCTCCAGATTCATTGTCACTATCTAATAGAATACATTCATATGAACTGTGAAAACTGACACTCTTATTAAGTGCATAACAGTCCCTGATGGTAGAAACTCAGCAGTGACTGAAAACATCCTGGTGACTGACTGATGGAAAAGGCCAGATTTCAGAGGAGAGATTTTTCCTGCTCTTGGCAATCTGTAACAAATTCGTGTCCAGTACTGAATTTCCAGATCTTTGTTTAACAGAAACATAAAAATTAATGGTGTGTCATCCATCCAGTGACCTGTGAAGGGAGTTTTTCTCCAAGAGCCATCGTCACACAGAGAGTATGCTATATACAAGTGTACTGTGAATGTGTGCCAAATGGGAAAGGAGTTAAACACACTGAAGGGGAGGTTTGGTTACTAATACCATATGGCAACAATAAGAACACAGAAAACTGTTTAAATCTTTCTTTTTAAATTTTTCTATTTGGCAAAATAAAAAGACTAAACAAGTCTGACTTTTAAGCCAAATAAAAACCATGTGTTTTAACTCCTTCAATCTAGTGTCCATATAATAAATAAAACTTCTATTTTTAACTTACCTGGATATGAAACAGACCCATATCATATAAGTGAAAAAAGCTATCTTCAAAAAAATAAATAGGGAGAGGCATGAAGGATCAGGACACAGGTTATTGTTTCAGTATAAAACCAGAGCCATTATTACTGTAATTATCTACTTACTAAAATTAAAACCAACCACCGCTTTCAGCAACTCTCCTTTGCTTTCTAACATAACAACCAAAGAAGGTAACTTCCAGAGCAAGAATAATGCAAAGTCTTGCTTTGACACTGTCTTGCTTGACATCCTCATCTTTACGTTGGGAAGTCCTGGATTTGGTGGATGAACCACTCTGTGGATGAGGAGCTGGCTGGATGGCTGCACTCACGGGCTTGCGGTCAAGGGCTCAATATCCAAATGGAAACCAGGGACGAGTGGTGCTCCTTGGGGGTCAAGTACTGTGACCAGTGCTGTTTAACATCTTTGTTGGAGACATGGACAGTGGGATTGAGTGCACCCTCAGCAAGTTTGCTGACAACACCAAGCTGTGTGGTGCAGTCAATATGCTGGAGGGAAGGGATGCCATCCAGAGGGTCCTGGGCAGCCTGGAGAGGTGGGCCTCTGCAAACCTCATGAAGTTCAACCAGGCCAAGCACAAGGTCCTGCAGCTGGGTCACAGCAATCCCTGGCACAAATAGAGGTTGGGAAGAGAATGGCTGGAGAGCAGCCCTGAGGAGAAGGACTCAAGATGAGTCACGGTGGTCATGGATGAGAAACTCAACATGAGCCAGGAA
>BJBW01009629.1:48086-79150 GCA_004320125.1 Scolopax mira | reverse complement strand
AACACGGCACATACCAAAGGCAGAAAGCCATATCACAGTGCTATGTATGTTTCTCCACGTTGAAATGTATGTCTATAGCGCTCCTTGTCTTCACCTGTCACTGCAAGAAGACTTCCTGGTCTGCTACTGGTGAACGGCCAAGGGAGAGTCAGCAGCAGCTCTGCCTGCAGAGCCGGAGGGGTTCCTGACCCAACACAGCTGGCACCGAGGCACCAGCCCGAAAGTGACAGCACCTGAGGAGTGGAAATACATCCTGTCCAGGAAAGGGTCATAATCTCTGGCAGAGACTGTTCCATACTCCTGGAGGCAGGAACTCCAACCAAATGTTCTGCTGTATAAGGAAATGATAAAGCTATTTCTCACAAAACATCTTGTTATTTATAGTGCAATACTGAGGCACACCGTTTAGAACAACTAGGAATCTCCATTTAAATTCATTTGCCATCACTGCTAACAAAGAGGCACGCAAATTAAAGCAGTACAAGACCATAAAAATCTAATACCTCTTTACATTATGACAGAAGATGATGTGTGAAGGGATTTCAGACTCAACTATATGTATATAAATGAGTATCAAGTTCAGGAGAGACTATTCTGATCGTTTTCCATGATCTGCCACAACACACAGGCCACAGAACAGCTAAGCCCACTCACTTTCTAGATGCACATCAGTTCTTTCTTATTAAACCATGGGCTCAGGGCTGTGGAGCCACTAATTTGTGAGAAACATCTCCCTCCAGAGAACAGCTAACTTGAAACAGCCCTTGGGCTGATGTAAGCATTAAGTACACGGGGAGTCTCTGTCCTTAGGTGGCTTGCCCAAGCCTATTAATTCTCTGTGTGTGTCCCCCATTTATATAAGCAACATTTGCATGAAAGGGTAAAGCAGGTCAGCCTAGTCAGCTTACTACCATCTGCTTTTATTCAGAGTTACTAAAGATCAGTGCCAGTAGGATCAGTGCCCATTTAGGGGGTTTGTTGTGTGTGTTTATTTTTTGCTCTTTACAATGAAGGCAACAGCAATTACTGTAAGTTTGTAAAAGTGTATACAAATCATAATACACAATACAAAGCTCCTTCAGTCAGATCCTACCATGTTTACGAATCCTACAGAGGCTGTGAGAAAGTCTGCTTTGGCACAACAGTTGTGCCAAACTGGTGAGGAGCATGTGAGTATCCAGGAGATACAAGACTGTATTCAGTACTTGCTACCAAGACCATGCTGTACTTGCAATGCACAGCAACCCCAGCTGATTCAGCACCATATGAGAATCTTACACACAAGAAAAAGCATCAGATTCATGCTTGGACCCTAGACAGGCTGACAACAGAAGGATTTATACAACTACAAACTGGAACTAGAGAAAGATCAAAGACAGACTGCCAAAGTGGAAACAGCAATTTAGGGTTCTCCGCTAGTATATTCCAACTCTTAGTAGTGGATATGCAAGAGGTACTCTCCTCTTAATGAGGAGAATTAAAATTCTAATAAGCTTAGAATATGCCTGGCCACTAGAGACACAAGTTACAAAAAAACCCCCACAACCCCCAAACCAACCAAACTCTCCCCCCTGCCCCAAACTGGCAAAAAAGGAAAAAAAAAAAAGGAGAAATATACTACAGAGGGATCTGGATCAATAGGCTGAGGCCAATTATATGAGGTTCAACAAGGCCAAGTGCTGCCTCCTGCTCTTGAGTTAACATCAACCCCATGGATGCTACAGGCGCTTGGGGCAGAGTGGCTGGAGCTGCCTGGCAGAAAAGGACCTGGCGCTGTTGGTCAACAGCCAGCTGAGTGTGAGCCAGCCGTGTGCCCAGGTGGCCAAGACAACCAACAGCACACTGCCTGTATCAGAAACATGTGGCCAGCGGGACTAAAGAACTGATGGTCACCCTCTTCTACTCAGCACTGGTGAGGCCCCACCTCAAATACTGTGTTCAGTTTTGGTCCCCTCACTATAAGACAGACATTGAGGTGCTGGAGCATGTCCAAAGCTGGGCAACAAAGCTTGTGAAGGGTCTCAAGAATAAGTCTTACACTTAAGGACCAGCTGAGGGAGCTCGGGATGTTCAGCCTGGTGAAAAATAGACTGAGGGTTTTTGCTCTGTATGGCTACCTGAAAAGAGGCTGTAGTCTCTTCTTTCAAGTAACAGGCGATAGGACAAGAGGAAACAGCCTCAAGTTGTACTACAGGCAGTTTAGATCGGACATTAGGAAAAATTTATTCACCAAAAAGGCTGTCAAGCATCAGAACAGGCTGCCAGGGCAGTGGTGGAGTTACCATCCTTGAAGGTATTTAAAAGATGCGTAGATGTAGCACTTAGAATCATAAAACGGGGACATGGTTTAGTGATGGAGTTGGCAGTAGGTTTACAGTTGGACTATCATAAACTCTAGTTTATGATATATAAAATGCACTTTGAGGGATGACATAGGTCACTGGATTAGATCACTTGCAATCCTTTCAAATCTAGGGTTGAAGAGGGAAGCAGAGAAGATTTCTGGATATTTACCTGGAGCCCCAGTAAATCTGAAAAAAACCAAATAAAAATTCAAGTATTCGACTGTCTCTATAGGAGCAATCCTTTAACTAGTGATCATGCCAGTTTGAGTGTGTTTTTCTTTCCCTTTGCACAGAAAAAATCCCAGCTGGTGCTGGAATTTCAGTGAAAATCCCTGCTGCTGTGTAGAGGCCAGGGGAGGGACTTGGTACAGGAATACACCCTGAACCTTGGCAAATCAAGTATATCTGAAAAGCTAAAGATCTGATCAAAAAGGAGAAAGGAGCAACTAGAACTGCTTTCACCTGCTGAAGTAATAGGGCTGTCTTGAAGATACACAAAGCTGTGCAGATTTAATGCTAGGTGTAAAGCATCACCTGTGTAGGCACCAAGAGAACGTTCCTGCCTTTGCACGTACCTCCCGCAGCAAAAGGCTCGGCACAAGGTCAGAGAAATGTCTTAACAGCACTGCAGCAGCGACAGTGCTGCATCCTCCTGTGACATTTAAGCAGGCATGCAGTAAGACAAGAACTAACTCTCAACCTCATAGAAGTTGTAGAAAATTGCCAAATGAACAAAAAACCTAATGCATGTAGATCTGTTAAAAAGGGCCAGGTGATACCTGGTGGTGTGGAACTGGACTCCAGAGGAGAATGACTTTTTGCCTGAGCATGCCAGTTAGTAGGAAATCCTCAGACTGCAAGGCAATATGAGCTGACTAGGTACAGTTTTCTTTAAGTATAATTTGGGGGTTTTTTTGTTCTTCATTTCTTCATATGATTGTTTGGATTTCAATTAATTTTGATGCCTCAAAAAATCAAATTACATTCTAGGAGTCTAAAAAAAATACCAGGGAGATTTGTGCCTCACCTGCTAGAAGCTCCTGTTGTTCATGCCTTTTGCACAAGTTAAGTGGGGGGAAGAAACAACGGGTCTAGGAGAGGTTTATTTCCCAGAAAGAGATCTCTTGGGAATGGGTGCAAGAGTGTGCACAGCCACGTAAAACCCACAGCAGTATTTGCTTGGCTTCCCAGGACCCTGACTTGAAGCAGAAGAACACACTCACAGCAGAAGGACATCATTGTCTACAATAACGATGCTACACAAGACTTTGCCTTAAGCTGTTAAAAATCGAACTCCTGTTTTGACATTTTATCTGAAAAAATACTGAAGTAACTCAGTGGGAAAAGAAGCATCCATAGATATAAATAGCACTTCTTAACAGATATACAGTAATATTTACAAAAGCCAAGAAATTCAAAATTCCTCTTCCAAATGTATGGTAGAACAGCTAAATATTGATTGACCGTAATCCAAACTAGAACCTCTCAACTGTGACTACGCAGGATTTTATGCAGAGATAATATCCAAAATGCATTATTACTCAGATGCGCGTACCCTGGCGTGTAACTGCTGTGGTGATAGGTGCAGGAAAAGCAAACAAAAACTCTTTGAGAACTGGTGTTTTAAACCACTTGGAGCACCTAAAAGCTAATGACTACTTACAGAAGAGAGAAAGTTTCTGTGGCAAACGCAGCTTTGCATTTCCTGACTTGCCCAAATGTAAAATATATTAACTGAATTATGTCAGTGAGCCACCCCACAGCCCAAGGAGGGAACTGGCAAACCAGACTCCAAATACACAGAAATAAGAGCTCTGAAGAAAAACTGAAAAACTTACATGAAGTTCTAACAAGACATTTACTTTAAAATGCCACAATTATAGCTAATTGATATCATTATTAAAATATCCAAGATATTTTCTTAGAAATTAGTCAAATTCAAGGACCGAGGTAGGCTAGGCAAACTATTCCTACCTCTCAGGCTGTGGTGGCACTGTCTGCAGTGTGAAACAAGTGTTCCACCTTACTTCACTAGCTGCTATTTTCAGGGTGGCATGAACAGCCTTTAGCAAAAGCCTTTAGTAAAATTCAGTCCAAAAGAAAAAGAAATAGGAGGACACTGAGGAGAAAGTAAGCTTTTAGTAGAATAGTTGTTAAGAGTTTGACCAAAACAGTTCCAAGAAAAAAGACCTTCAGCCTTATCCTAGTCTTCTTCCTTCCTTGAAGTGTCTGTTGAGAGATTTGCCTCATGCCACAATAGCTTTAATTAAAAATAATCCAAAATCTAATTCAGAGCAATGGCTGGTTGAAGAAAAGCAGCAAAGAAGTATTCAATTATATCCATATTTTCAATACTACCATTTTTAATACAGCATCATGTCAATGTTAACACAGAACTAGCTTGGGTTTGGTACTGAACAGGGACTTTGGAAGCCTTATTTTTTTTAAACAGCTTGTTTTAAGGGCTTCTTGCCCTCTTATCATTTATTGCACAGATCATCTCCTCCCACAAGAAACTGTGCAATCTCTCTGTGGCAACAAAGCCAATTGCTTCGTGCCACAGCGTTACTTTCCCGTGTGCTTACGGCTGCCTGAATACAATTCACTAGCTGGAGATAAAAAGGAATTACTATCATGAAGTTGTGTTCTTTAGGTCACATTTTGTGAGTCTTTGCTGTAGAAAAATAATTAAGTGAAAATACATCTACCTTCTGGTTCTGAGCTGCTTATATTAAAGTTTAAAAATACTCTGCAGTCAAGCACTGCCACCTGTTCTTTCATTTTATTTCAAAAATTCTGAATCATGTTAGTGTAAGCCTGAAAACGCTTGTATTCTGGAAATATGTGCATTCACCAACCACAATTATTATCATATTAAGTCTATGAAGATATATGAAAGAATGATACAAAGATTAAAGAGTATTATAAAGCCAAAAATATATATGCATGCATATTATACACTACAAATATATGTTTTCAAACCACTGTCTCCACTATGTCTAGAGAAGGCACACATTTCAATTAATAATACATTCAGGCTTTATTTTCAGTTGTAACTTTCAGAAGACATTACCCTTTCAGGCATGATATTGTAACAATCCTACTGAACTTCAACTTTCATTAGAAAACATCAATCAACTTTCTTTTAGTAAAAACACATGTTCACTGTAGACCACAAAAATTTTTTCCAAGAACAAAAGAAAGCTGTATCATATATATATATATGTATGACCATAGACAGAAGATGAATCAAATCTTGTCATGTATTTATCAATTCAACAATAAAAGGCTTTTTTTGCATCCAAGTCCAAAACAATTTTTCTTTTCTCCCAACATCCTGAATTCACACTTCATTTTAGGGCTGCAGATCTTCTACATTCTAATACAAACACAACCACTTACCCTTTAAGCTCTGGAAAAAACCACCTAAATTGTCCTGCCCCTGAAATGCTTGTCCATTTTCAGGCAAATTCACATTGTCCTTTGCCATCTCAGTAAAGGCAACTGTTTGACAATTTTTTTCTTTTAACAGGATACTTTGAATTTGTAGTAACAGATGTGCTTAATTTAAAATCGTTGTATTTACTTAAATGCATGTATACTTATCATGTTACAAGTTTTCATTTTTCTTTCAAATGATTCTTATTAATTCCCACCCTCAACTTTTGGACCAATTAAGTTTGCAGTAGTGAAGCTTACAGAGACAAGACCTTGTGGTTAAAACTGACAGACAGTTGTTTCCATTTGTAAATGCCCTAGATTTTTATTGGGTAATTAAGTATGTATACTTTGAATGAGAGTTAAATTAGCCCGGTGGATAGATAGATCGCAGGGGTTTTTCCTCCTCTCAGAGAAAACTGACTACTGCCATCTTGTGGTCAAATGTTTTCATCTGACACACAGACACAATTGGACTGGGCCCAAACCTTGTCTTGCAGTATGGGTAATTTTTTTTTTTTTTTAAAAAGATAAATACTCCAGAAAACAAAGGATTTGATAAAAAAAAAAATTTACTCTGTATCCAGCCCTTTCTACACCTCATTCAATCACAGAGGCTGGAAGTGCTGTTCTGTTAACAGTTTGAGAAACACTTGTGGTGTAAAAGCATGACTGACAGTGTTAAGAAGATACCCCTCCCTTCTGCCTTCTCTCTGATGCTTAATATGAAGTGTTGAGAAAAGAGAAGGAGGAGAAGAGAAAGATTCCTACATCCACTATTAAAGAAAACTGCTTTTAAAGTTGGGAATTATTTGATCCTGCAAGGTACATAATTTCCTTTTTGGCGATTTAGAGTTCACACTCAAGTTAAGTATTCACTTTCTTTAGGCAATTCGGAATTTCTGAACACCAGAGGAAAAAATACTGTTCTTCCTATTAGAAAAAAAATAATTTCAATATTTTCCACCTATGTTAAATAAGAGAGTTAACCCCCATTTTAAATAAATTCTTTATTTACCCACTTTAAAACCACATTTTGATAATTGTCCTTATAAAAAAGCATATACATGAACTACAGTGTGCTACTTCAATTCTTTAAGCTTTTCCACTAATTGTCCATAGAAGTTAAATTTTAAATTATTAATAATTTTCTTCATATGTAAACCACAGTTATAAAATTAGGTTCCAAGTCCCACGAGCAAGAACATTGGCCTAGAGCTTTTCTTACCACTATAAATAGTTGAAGAAAAATAAGTTAATCAGAATTATGATTAGATTTTTTAAAAAAATAAATGGAAGAAATTCAAAGAATTATTTTTAAAAGGGTTTGAAGGAAGAGTTTGTCTATAATGGGGTGGAGCAATTATAATTGTGTATGTTGTAGACATGCAGCTTTTTAGATTCCTTTTCTTGTCATATAAGATTACAACTGCTCCATATCTCATCTACCACCCCCACAGACTTATTATCTGCTAAAACAATTAAACATGGCAGTAATATGCAGAGTTTATGTTATTCCAACACTGACTTGAACAACAATAAACAAAATATATTGTCTCCCTCTCATGCAATACCCTTAACCCTTTTAACACTGTTAAGTAATCTCCAAAAGTAGCATGGTTATGCATGGTTATACATAGGTCCTTCACAAAAGAAAATCAATACCTGTCACACACTAGCTTGAAGGCCATCACAACCAGCCCATTTAACATATAAAAGCTCTATTTTTTTTTTCCACATTTCGTAGAATCATAGAATGGTTAGAGTTGGATGGGACCTTAAAGATCATCAAGTTCTACTCCCCCAGCCCTGGGCAGGGACACCTCCCACCAGACCAGGTTGCTCAAAGCCCCATCCAGGCTGGCCTTGAACCCCTCCAGGGACTTCCCTGGGCAACCTGTTCCAGTGTCTCACCACCCTCACTGTAAAGAATTTCTTCCTAATATCTACTGTGAATCTCCCCTCTTTCAGTTTAAAACCATTACATCTCATCCTATTGCTACACTCCCTGATAAAGAGTCCCTTCTCATCTCTCCTGTAGCCACTTTCAGGTACTGGAAGTCTGCTCTAAGGTCTCTCTGGAGCCTTCTCTTCTTCAGGCTGAACAACCTCCATTCTCTCAGCCTGTCTGCACAGCAAAGGTGCCCCCAGCCCTCTGAACATCTTCATGGTCCTCCACTAGACCTGCTACAACAGGTCCATGTCCTTCCTGTGCTGACTCCTCGAAAACCGGACACAGTACTCTAGGAGGGGTCTCAGGAGAGCAGAGCAGAGGGGTAGAATCACCTCCCTTGACCTGCTGGCCACACTTTTCTTGATGCAGCCCAGGATGGGGTTGGCTCTCTGGGCTGCCAATGCACACTGCCAGCTCCTGTAAAGCTTCTTATCCACCAGCACCCACAAGTCCTTCTCCTCAGGGCTGCTCTCGATCCATGCTCCACCCAACCTGATTTGTGCCTGGTCTGTGCATGATCTTAACTTTGTATTATCTTTCAGTTCTCCTCTAGTACCCCCTGCATTTTCTCACACATATGAAGCACTGCCATCTATAACAGCATTATGAATATTTTGTTTGCTGAGCAGCATTCTATAAAGCAATTAAGATTCAGTTGATTATATAATATGCACATTGCAATGCTCTTGGCAATTAAAAATGTAAATAAATGTAATTGCAAGGATTCTGATGACTTACATACAGATACATTAGCAATCCTTTCAGGGCACCCCAACAATATCTTTACCATGTACACAGATTTATACACATTACATATAAAAGTTTGAAAAATTGGGGAATTTGGCTGTAATGAAAACAGAACTGAAAAAAAAAAATCAGTATACAACAACATTTAAAAGTTGACTGAAAGAACTATGTTTGCTTATTGACATTGATTTACCTTCTTGTTGCATCTCTTCAGACTTCCTTTTCACATGAATGACTTGGGGTCTCACAGTCTCAACTTGTACAGCTCCTTGGTTTTCTTCCTATAGATCATACATTAAAATCATATTACAGATCTGACTTTTGATGTAAACGCTCAGTAAAATTACATGGAGCTTCAAGAAACATCCAAAGAGGTTTTTAAAGATTCATTAAAGGATATACACTTGCTCTCCTTCCTTTTGACTTCAAAAGAATTCAGACAGGAATTAGCCTATTGCAATTCTATTTCCTCTAGACAAACATCCTGGGAGCAGGAGGTATGGCAAAATGCCATTTTGACCTGAAGGCACACAAGATTCTCAATTTCTAATCACAACATGTAGTAGAAAGAATGTAAGATTTATCTGGCTTTCTTCAATACCTAGAATTTCTCCACTGGTATTATCCTCCTAAGTAAAAAGCAAAAACAAAAATAAAAATTTCAGCACGCAGGTTGGAAAACCCATGTCAAGTATAACATTTATTTCCTTGACCATGTTTTTAAAATCATTTTCCACTCTTCCTGAAATGTTCTTCAGGACCTAGGTCTGCAACAATGCCTATGGGAAAACAGATTCTTAGAAGCAACAATCACTCTGCATGTTACAAAGGGGGACATTGTATTTGTCAAATACACTTGTTGTCCGGTTTTGTGTTCACTGGAACAAGAATTGTGGCCCAGGACATTCCACTACGTGTAGACAGGAAACTTGAAACGTGCAAAACACAGAGGCACTGACACCTAGAAGACTTAAGCATTCTCTGTAACAAATAAATTTGACTTCATCAGTTATTCTGATGATCCTACAGATTAATGTAAGATTTTTAATGAGTATTCTTAAAGAAGGAAGAACATGAGAAAGATCATAAATGCTTGCATATCCCACAGCATTTGGAAGCTATGGACAGAATTACTATAAGACTCCTGTGAGAATTATATGCCCTGAGAAGCAGGACACAAATTTTCTCTTGAAAACGTGATGACAAAGTACCAGTGGTACTTTGCTCAACAAAAGCTAAAAAGGAAGAAAAGTACACTTCCGTTCCATGAGAGGAGCCGCAAGTTAAATAAGCAGCCAAAATAGAAACAAAAATAAGAACATTTTTACATCTGGCAAGCAATAAGCATGGTTCCAGCTACACAACCAGGGCTTCCCATTTTCAGCTAACAATTTTTCCTATGATAATGGGGATCTCAAGCTTGTCACACAGTTAACCATTTAAGCCAGGGTTGCAAACATCAGAAGGAACAAAAAGATAAGCCATTCAGTCTCTGTATTTTCCTCAAGGTTTGAATGGACTTGTTTACACTCGTCAGTGAACAAAGCCTACACTGATAGAGCATGGCATTTCCTACCAACACAACCTCCCCTGCACAGCAGTGAGCTTAAGCTGACAAAATGCACACGCATGCATCTGAGAGCAAACTGGCATCCTCACAAGGCGCTAAGTGTATGGCTACACCAGTTAGGATTGGCACTAACTCACACACTGTGATTTTGACCAACTCTCTTTGCTTAAAGCTGTCCTGGTTTGAGGTATAATAGAACCAATTTTCTGTTCAGTAATTTTACTTTTTAGCTGGGACGCTTCTACGTGCAGAAACTTTCACTCTCACAGTGATAAGACCTGATTATACCAAGGAAGGGTGTGCAGAGAGGCTCTTATACTTATTGCTCTAACAGCCAAGGTCAGCTAACTTTGTTAATTGCCACATTAGAGGGTGGGAGGTGGAAAAGCATGGAGGGGTCCCACCTGTAGGGAGGAGCAGACAGGATAGATGACCCAAACCTGACCAACAGGGTATTGCATCCCATCTGCATCACGCTCAGCACAAAAGCTGAGGGATCAACGGGTCAACTCTCTTCCTTCAATGGCCAAGGACTGAGGAGGACCCTGTCTGTTCCTCTGCCTTTGATCCTGATCTGAGCATTCCTGACTCCAGAGCTGGAATCCAGCTCCTGTCCATCCCTGAGTCCAGCTTGGGATTTTTCCCTGTGCCTGCTGGTGACAGGATCATCATCCTGGGAGCTTGATGTTATTTTTTATATACTGTATACCTTTTTTTTTCTTTTTTAAAAATTATTTTCTTCCTATTATTATTTATTTTATTTTTTTTTTACATTTTCATTAAAGTAATTTAGTCCTTTTTTAAACTCATAAATCTCTTTATGTCTTCGTCTCCTCTCTTTGAAGAGGGGGGAGGAAATGGCCATCTGTCATTCTGATTGGCCAATACAGCCAAAACCATGACAGAAGCTGACATATCTTGAAAGATATTTCTCAAGAGATATTTCCTGAAAGAAAGAGTTGAGATGGTCTGATGAAACTGGGAAGGTCTCATGGAAATGTGAAGGCCACTAATGTTACAGAACACTAAATGTAAGCAGCATAACAGTATGCTTAGGAGTCCATTTGACATGGTTTTTTAAATTTTGGGTTGGATTTTTATTAAGACAAACCCAAAAAAACCCCAGTTTAAACTGAACTGAGGTTCAGAAGTTGAGATAACACATAGATTCACAAACTACAATTATGCATTCCTGGCAGATGAAAAAAACATGTCTTTTGAAAGACTGAAAATGAAAGCTAATGAGAATACCAAAGTGACAAGCCCACTTAAAAAATGTTATTTGTATAAAAACATTCATACTTATGTAAGTGTACTGTGAAAATATTTGGCAACTAACTGATTCTCTAAGATTTTAACAATGCATTTGGGATTTCAAATTATTTAGATTTACCTTCTTTGAAATGTTTAGCTACACAAATATGACTTTCAGTGATCATGTCCCTCCCATGGTCAAAATGATTTATCTAAAATAGATTAAAAAAGCCCAGCTTTCTCCTAGTCATCTCGTGCTTTTATAGCTAACAGTACAGGGGCAAAGTGGGCACAAATCCCAGTTAATTTCTGTATTGTTGAACAGGAATGGACAGAAGGAGTCAAACACAAGATCTATTCAGTCTGGCACTCAAACAGTGGCTAAAAGAATATATAAATCTCACAAAAATACAATGCCAGAAATGGAGAAGCAGCCAAGGAATTTGGGTAGATAAGAAAATTCCTGTAAGACTTAAGCCATTTGTTTTCAAGTGAGTGACCACACAGACTTCACTCTTCATGACTAAAAGAAGGCATTTGCTCCTCCCTACATGAAAAGACAACGTTCTTTCTGTTGGTTCAGACTCTGATTCACACATCCATGCCAGGGAACAAACATATATTACAGCTCCATAAGACTGCTCGCAACCTCTCTGAAATGAGGATCCTGTTCAAGCAGATTACAGACACCATCCAAGCTCTGCCACAACAAACCCTAACATCCAGGAGGATCGTGACCAGTTAAATCAGAACAAAGCTCTACCAAAACCAAGGCCCAGCTGGACACCATCTGAAATACAGTGTGTTTTTTCCATCCTCTCAGCAAATGCCATGAAAAGACTAGTTTTGCTCCTAAATAGGTTAGTCTTCTTGCTTTGTACATAGCTGATAGTTTCATTTCAGGGAAGGCAAAACACTGCCTAGAGATGAAACACAAGATGTCAAACAACTGATGTGAGAGTCAGGAACTAACTTGGGTAGAAATCTTTCAAAAAGTTTTCAGTGCTTATTGCCTTGAACATTACATAGAATGAATCCTTCTGGAAGTCTGAGTATCTCTTGCTCTCTTAGCTGATATTACCAGAAAATCTATTTCCTACAAGCAGGTAACAAAACAGATCCAGATATAGATCTGCACACAGATGCCATCATAGATAGATGCTGTCAAAACAAGTTTTCAAATCATCTGGTACAGGGATTTTTCTTTTCAGAGAAGGATGCACAAATCTAATAAAGGATCTTACAGAGCATGGTTTTGCCCATCCAAGACAGACATTTACAGTGGTTATCACTTACAGGCATGGTCATGTCATAGAAAAGCTAAAAATTTAGCCCATGAAAACCAGTAATTTAGGATCTTACCTCATGTACAGGAAGAGATTATTTTGTTTGTAGGAAAAAAACAAACCAAACAAAACCACATATACAAAGTTCATGGGTTTGGTGGGTTTGGAGGGAGGGTGAGTTTTACACGCCAGCAGACAAAAAGAACCCCACCACACTAAGGGTTCAGATGCAATAAAAAGTTTCTAAAGGCAAGACAGTATGTAACTATCTGTATACTAAAGATAATATAGAATCATAGCACTGTCTAGGCTAGAAGGGACCTTTAAGAGTCTAACCATTAACTTAAAACTGTTAAAACCACCACAAAACCAAGTCCCTCAGCGCCATCTCACCTGTCTTTTAAGTACCTTCAGAAATGGTGATTCCACCACTTCCCTAGGCAGCCTGTTCCAATGTTTGATAACCCTTTTGGTGAAGAAATTTTTCCTAATATCCATCCTAAACCTCTTCTGGCGCAACTTGGGGTCGTTTCCTCTTGTCCTATCACTTGTTAGTTGAGAGAAGAGACCAACTCTCACTTCTCTACAGCCTCTTTTCAGGTAAGTGTATAGCAATCTGTGTGTTTTCTATGAAAGACACTATGCCAGATCACATTTCTTGCATAGGTAAGACTATGCACACGTGTAATCTTACATACGGTACATAATCATTTGTCTGTACCGAGGCAAACAAAAACCCAATCACCACCACACCAGCTAACTCTCCAGAGCATGAGATGCAGGTAGCACTGGGCACAGCTGATGATGCTAAAAGAAGGAAATAGGATTTACCCTCTAATCCTTTAACTTTTGGCTAGTGAAACACTAACAAGGAGATGAGCTTCACCCAAACAGACACAGCGGTTTAACAGAATCTAGACTTGTCTGTGAACAATCATTCCAAGAAATAGCATGTTCTGGTAATCTCAAAGTGAAAAGAGGTTTAACATTTAAAACCCCCTTTGAAGATGCAACACATCACTTCAGATGACCTATTTATGAACTGCTCAGACTCGAATGGCACAATACACCTCAGGGCTCAAAAACATAAAACCAAAGACAGATAATATAAGATACTTTAGGTTATGTTCAACAAAGAACATCAGGGAAGGACAGAATGCATCCATGAATGAAGCAATCATGGTTATTACTTTCAGTATAATATTACTTTCAAACACACTGTGAAGTTCAACATATTAAAGAGCAAACTATCACCTCATTTTTAGCTTTTGCCACCTGCTATTTGAATTTATCTTTAGTTAGTGAGTAAACCATTATCTCTAGGTAACAGCACATACTATTAAGCAGCAAAAGATTAAACTCTATAGATTCCAAACAGAGATCAGTAGGATCTTTCTCTGCCTTCAAATATTCTGAGGTACATCATCATTACTGCCTTTCTAACCCACGAGGACAACTGAAGCTTCTGAAATGTCGAATTTCAGAAATGTAACCAGTGGGTTACAACTCATTAGGCCAAATCTCTCTTTTTACTTCCTCTCCTATGTATCTATCATGTTATTGAAGCACTGTGCCCCTAAAACATTGGCATGCCCCATCTCTACTGAGTATAAATAGTACTAGATCCTGTGAGATGAGTGAATGTGTGAGGAAGTGCAGAAAAGGTAAAAGAGAACCTCTGAGCCTAACAGAAAGGATTGTAAAGATTCCAATCACAGTAAAACCAATCATTTTTATTACATACATTTATTTTCGACTTCAGTTTCTCAGCTGAGAAATGTGCTACTTCTGTGATGTCAGTCAGCATAGCAAAATAGGAAAATTTATTTTCCTAGGTTTCAGTTTGCCCAGTCACAGAAAAGATCCTTTGAATTTACCTGGGACAGGTCCTCTGAGAGAGATGTCACTCTGCAGCTTAGTTGGGCTGTTTGCAGAACAGGATCCGAAACTGGTTTCAATTCCAGTTCACTCATAAGCATTGGACCAAGACTTGTATCTGCATCTCCAAGAATTTCTGTTGAGAGAGGAAAAACAAAGAAAAAAATTCCTTGACAAGACCTGGAATTTATTGCTACAGCAACTTATGTGGCAGGATGTGAAGACTTTCAGGATTCAACAATGGGACATGAAATATTGAAGAGAATTATTTCCTCCTTGCATGGCTTATTGTATATCCCTTAAATTGTTCTTGTGGGGAAAAAAGAAATAGGAAACGCATGTTTCTTGAAACTGAAAGAAACACATTAGTTTTGTCATCCATGTGTTTCTAACGTGGCAAGCACTTATGATAGCTTCAGAACTGCATCATCCATCATACCATTATATGTTTAATGAGCTTTATCACATGTACTGGAAAGAGACTGGAAAGGCTTCTTCATGAAAATCTTTCACTGTTGTGGGAATGAAAAGAAACCTGTAAAGAGTCTTTTTTAAAGGGAAAATTTACTATCTAATCCAGCATTTGTCATGCTTTTACAGCCCGCAAGTGCATAAAGCATCTTTATGAAAAATGTAGTCCTTCTGCTATCATACAGAGCCATAGGATGAATGAATATGTCTAAATTACTATAATTATTCCTTAATTAACTATAATTATTGTCTACTTTAAGACTACATGTGCCACATTTCATTTGCATGTTGGTTTTTGTATCCATGACTTTAAGAACTGAAAACAGGATTCATAAATGAAAGACTGATCATCAGGATGCTGTTATACAGCTACATAAGCAACACCTTCTCCATCCTACTAAAAGACAACATGTTTCCATAAAACCAATAAAAACTGGTCACAAAACTGAAGATATCCATAGACACACAGTCCCCAGAATTCTTAGAAACATATCTGTGTCTGACTCATTCCGACAGAAAAATTGAGTATCCACTGCAAGGCTATATATACAGAGATATACACCCTGAAATATATGAATTTTTACACCCTTTGATATAACAAATATTTAACTTTACCCCCCAAAATAATTCTCAATTAAAATGGTGGACCTGCATTGTAATTGTTGTGGCTATCAGTCCCTAGACCTCACTTGCAACTAACTAAAGGACGCATGATCTCACATACCAGTGGACAGATACAAAATATTTGGAAGAAAAGCATAAACAATTACAGATCATTTCACCCAGAACACATTGTTTTGCATTCAGTGTTAACTTTGTTATCAAAGGGAGCTTTCCGTTCCTCCTGGATACGAAAACACTCTTGTTTTGAAAGTAGATCCTAGCTTTTATACAATGTTCTTTCCTTCTTGTTTTGAAAGTAGATCCTAGCTTTTATACAATGTTCTTTCCTTAGCAATCTCAATGAATACTGTGCTGCGTGTTCAGAGGTGGGGAAGAAGGGAAACTAAATTAAAAATTATCAGAATGCAACAGAAATCAGTCTGGGATACTTACAGACAATGTAAAAGCACAGGGCATTCCCCTGTGGTAGTTAGTCCAGGGCATTTGCCTTCTCTAAAAAAATACCTCAACAGAAACAATACTACAAGATTTACAGAGATGACAATAAAAAATTACTAGTGAAACAAACTGCTTCTAAATTATCATCACACGCAGGAGCTGTTTTTGAAAAGTGTTAGATATTTACAGGGCAAACTAAGGGCACCCCAAATTAAATTAAATACATTTTTAAAATAAATATAGAGGGAAAACAAACAAGTTATGCCAGATACAGCTATGGACAGTCTGGGTAAAAAAGAAATATCCCTAATAGACAGGTTCTCTCATTAACATGCATCTTCTAACTCTACGTGATCCTGAGCAACATTAGAGTCTTACCACAGACTGATCTAGATCCCTCATTTATTCCTACATCACATTGTTCTTAATGCTGACTGTCTTCTAACAACACAGTGTTAAGCAAGCAACTTGATGGTATGCCTTATGCCAGGGAGCCTAATGTAACCAGTCTCCAAACAACATCCAACAAAATACTTTCAAGTAGAAGTTTGGTAATATATAATGTACCAAAACATACTGGCAAGGCCAAGAGCTATACTGTCAAGGTATAGCTGGTCCTAAATGTTAGGTAACAGCTTGCTTGAAAAGATGAGTCTCTGTATAACCAGTTCACATGTGCATCAGTTCAAAACTAAGCAAATACTCTCATTCATCAGAGATTATTCTTGCCACACTCCGAACACATTCCATTTCAGTCCACTTCCCACTGGTCAAGGGTTGATAATGTGAGATATGCTTCTCTTGTCAAATTCACAAATGTGAAAACTAGAAGAACAGAAAACCAGTTTGATCACTTTAGTTCACACCAATTTTGATGAATCAGTGCAGCCACATCTGTGTTGTTCTAGCTTAATAATTATTTCAGTTTATTCATATTTGAAGCCACAGTCAACAAAAGGAAGTTTCTACATGCTCGCACCAGTTTAATTAAGCAAGTATAGAAGTACATTTTCAGGTAACAATAGAGAAACTGGGTTAAGAAGGGAGAGGAAGGATGGGCTACTGGTTACAGCACTAGTTTCATCGGAAAAGAAATAAATTAATTTCCTTGCTTTACCCCAGCAACTTATCCCTGCATTACTATCTACTACATTACATGTGCTAGCCATTACCTGTGTGCCTCAGCTACCCATTTGGGGAAAAAAAAAGAATTTCCATATTGTTATAGGAATATATGAAGTTAAAATACATTACTGATTGTAAGACATTACAGTATCACCATGATGGAGTCATAAAAACAATGAGGAGTGATGTATAAGGGGACAGAGAGAAGTAGCTTGAACAGGCAGGTTAATAACTGTTCTATTGAAACCAGTTTGAAGAATAGTCAAACTAAGTGTTTTTGAGAACCAAATTTGACTTAAAAGAATAAAATATAGACTTTACAAGTCAACTTTTTAATAGGCAAGTGAATACTTGGCAAGATTGTTGTTAAAATTGTAGAATATTATAGAGAAGGAAGATTGAAGACACAGTTTGAACTAAATCCAGTTCTCAGAATAGGAATGCTAGTAATTTTCATTGCAGCAATTGCCTGTAAATTTATAATACTGGATTTTGAAAATTCTGAAATTATTTCAGATACAGTTGTAGAAAAAACCTCAGAATGCACAGAAGTACCTCAGAGAAACAGTAACGATCTAATTGTACCTCCAATTTGGGCAAGCTGCCCTGGTGATGGAGAACGGAAACCTTGGTGTGGTCTGTTCTCAGAAGTCCAAGCCGTTGGATGGTCCATATAAACTGAACGTCCCGTTAGGATTCTCTCTGCTGCTCTGGTCAGCCTTGGTCTTTGACCTTCACTGAGCTCCCCAGCACTATCATCAGAATCCTACACAGAACAGCAACATCAGAAGAGCAGGAACAAAAACCCACCAATGGTTTTCTTCCAACCTTAGCAATGAATAAATAAACTGGAACTGAAGAGACTACCATCTAACTGAACTCGAAAGCAGGACGTATGTTTATCAGTTCCGGACAGAAAAGAATCACTTGCAGCCAAAGAACATCATTTATTTTGTTAGTGGTATCCCAACACAAGCAGAACCTAAGCTATATTTTTAGAACATGTTCAATGTTACACATATGGCCATTGTTGACTACCTGACCTTGTAACTTTGGAAGCATCTAAAAGCTATTGACTGTCTGTTGTATAATGTGTCAGATAAAAAATTCCATTTTTAATTAGATTTGGATGGCAAGTAAAACAGGGATGGTTCTGACTTTCAAAGTTGCAGAGAAAAAACAACTTGCTTCTATACATGAAAAGGGGTTGAATACACATATGAACTTTATCATTTTAGGGCATTTTAGTAACATCCAGGAGAATATTCTTTCTCTTACAAACAAGAAGGTATGCTTGCACACACCTTGCCAGAATCTGGGGAGGGAAGTTTATTAGTGTCTTGTATGGACAGAGCAGCCTGTGCCTACGAGAAAGGGAAAATGCAAATTAGAGATGCATTTCTGCTGGTGTGAGAATGTCACTACAATTGCAGGCTCCGAACTGACACTGTAGAAAGCTTTTCACGAGGTCCATCCATCAGAGCTCATTAACTAAAATAAAGACAAAGTAACTGTTATGGAGGTGAGTGAAGTTACTAATTATTAAGACTAAACTGACCAAGACCAAAGGAAGAAACTGCATATGCATCAGTAAAATTGCAAAAAGTAAGATCTACTGTAAATAAAATTGCAATTGCCATATTGCAATATTGACAGTTCACACAAGCTGGTGAGGGGTCTGGAGCACAAATCTTATGAGGAGAGGCTGAGAGTGTTCAGCCTAGAGAAAAGGAGGCTGAGGGGAGACCTTGCTCTCTACAACTCCCTGAAAGGAGGGTGTAGCCGAGGAGGGCAGAATCTTCTCCCAAGTCACAGGCGCTGGGGCAAGAGGAAACGGCCTTAAATTGTACCAGGGGAGGTTCAGATTGGAGATTAGGAAAAATGTTTACACTGAAATGGTTATTAAGCTTTGGAATGGGCTGCCCAAGGAGGTGGTTGAGGCACCATCCCTGGAAGTATTCAAAAGACAGGTTCATGTAGTACTTAGAGACATGGTTTAGTAATGTGGGGTTTGTTGGTTTTTTTTTTTTTCAGAGTTAGGTTGATGGTTGGACTAAATGATCTTAAAGGTTCCTTCCAACCTAGATGATTCTATGATTTATGGATGCTGACTTCACCTAAATGATCTCTAACCCAACTGTCCTCAACCAAAGGAGAGTTTTCCTTTCTCCAGACTCTCTCACCTCCAGGGCAAGAGGTTCCTGAGGCCTTAGCAGTAAAGACTGAAGTAAAGGCAGCGTTCAGTAACTCTGCCTTCTCTGCACTCTCCATGACCAGGGCACCCACCTTATTCAGCAGTGGGCCCACTCTTTTGTAAGTGATGTACTAGAAGAAGCCCTTCCTGTTGTCCTTGACAACCCTTGCCAGATTCAATTCCAAGTGGGCCTTAGCCTTCCTTGTTGCATCCCTGCATACACTGACAACATTCCACTATTCTTCTCAAGTGGTCAGTCCATTTTTCCACATTTGGTAAACTTCCTTTTTCCATTTGAGTTCCAGAAGCTCCTTACCAATCCACACAAGGATGGTCTCCTACCTCCTTTCCTTGATTTCTTATTCATAGGGATGCACCTATCTTGAGCTTGGATTAAGTGATGTTTGAATATTAATCACCGCTCTCGGGCCCCCCGACCTTCTAGAGCCTTAACCCATGGAATTCCTCCAAGTTGGTCTTTGAAGAGGGACAAGTCAGCTGTCCTGAAGTACAGGGTTGCAATTCTACATTTTGCCCTGCTTCTTCCACACAGGATGCTGAACTCCACTATTTCATGGTCACTGCAGCCAAGGCTACACCTGACCTTCATGCCCCCAACAAGTCCTTTGTCTGTTAGCATAAGGTCCAGCAGCATACCTCTCCTCATTGGCTCCTCCACCACCTGTGTCAAAAAGTTATCATTGATGCTCTGCAGAAATCTCCTGGACTGTGTGTGCCTGGCTTGGTTGCCTTTCCAGCAAATATCAGCGTGGTTGAAGTTTCCCATGTGAGGCTCTCTGTAGAAGGCCTCATCATCTTCCTCTTCCTGATCTGTTGGTCTGTAGTAAACACCCAAACCAGTGTCTCTCATATTGTCCCACCCCTTAATTCTTACACATAAGCTCTCAACACATTCTTCATCTATCCCTAGGTAGAGCTTGATACATTCCAGCTGCTCTCTTGCCTACAGAGAAACTCCACCACCTCGCCTTGCCTGGCCTGTCTTTCCTAAAAAGTACATAGCTGTCCATGGCAGCATTCCAGCCATGTGAGCTATCTAACCATGTCTCTGCAATGAGATCACAGCCCTGCGACTGCGCAGGGCAGTGTCAGTCCAGCTATGTCAGCTAGAATAGACACCAAGTCCAAGCTACAGGACAAATCTGGTATGCTTGAACAGTCACATACACACCTTCAACACTAGGTACATGTGATACTATATACTTGGTGATTCTAAAAAAGTTGTACATGAGAACACAGGTAACGTAAGTGTGATCACCTCCTGCAGGGAATGAAGTGTAAGAACCTGTTCTATAGCTAACAGCAAGGATAGCTTGAAATATTTTGAGGGAGAAACTATCACTTCAAAACTACTGTAACGGAAGGAAAAGTACTGTCAGTTACCTCCAAGTGGTACATTCCTTCTTTTGCCGCAACAGGTGCTTGATTTAATTTGGCTAAAAGAGTCAGGACAGGATCCCTGTGATAGCCTTTATCCAGTCTTCTCACTACTTGCCCTTCACTGGGAGGATCATAATCCTAAAATAAGGAAGCAAAATCAACATAATAAATGATCTAAAAAACTATTTTTTGTAGGAACTTGAATCTTTCTTACTTTAGCTCACAAATAAGCTTTTTTTTTATAAAAGAAGTTAAAGTTTCTACATTGAGAACTTGTGTCATAAAAATCTAGGAATTTAAAAGTAAGCAAACTGAGGCACCGTTTTCTCCTTTTACCCATAGACATGCACAGTCTTCATCTGATATACAAGACTGCAATATGGAGAGAAGAACAAGGTCCTTTAGGCCTTCAAAGTTCAAGGAAACAGTTAAACCCTCACACATATGGGTTGTCAGCAACGATCTGGCCCTGGCTGCAGAGCTGCTCTGACCAGCAAAGATTTAGCTTCCTTGGCCAAAGAGCCTAGTTTGAGGATGGAGGACTATTGGAAAGAGTTACAATCCAGCTGACAAAGACAGGGAATAACGTCTTAGCAAGCAACTTCATCAAACCTTACAAAGTGCACTTTAATTTAGGTTCACCTGATAACAGGGTTTAAAAGGGAAAACGCAACAATCAGAGGAGGTATCCAAAGGGAAGCCCACAAAGGGAGCTTTTTCAGTCTTGATCAAGAGGGAGGGAATTCTCCTCAAGTGCCTATACACTCAGATGACAAACTCCAGACAACAGACAGAAAGATCTGCAAATTCAAGGCACAGCCTCAGAACTATGACATAAATGATATGGATTTTCAATGGGAAAGTATGCATGAGTATGGTCATGTAAGGGCAGAAATGTTTAGGAAAGGCAGGCATGGAGAATAAAAGAGGAGTCCTATTCTAAGACATTTAAACTTCATATTATTGAGGTTGGAAGGGACCTCTGGAGATTGTCCAGTCTAACCCAGCTGCACAAGGCAGCACCTGTCCCATTGTTTGGCCACCTACACAGTAAGAACATTTCTTATGTTCAAAAGGAGTGTCCTGAATTTAAGCTATGTCCACTGCTTCCTGTTTTTCATTGGGCACCACTGAAAAGAGCCTGGCTCTGTCTTCCTTACTCCTTCCCATTAAGTATTTACACACATTAATAAGAATTTCCCCCATAAACTTTCTCATCTCTATGCTAAACAATCCAAGGTCTCTTAGTCATTCCTCATATGACAGATGCACCAATCCCTTAATCATTTTTGTAGCTCTTTGCTGGACTCACACCAGTAAATCCTCATCTTTTTTTGTAATGGAGACCCCATAACTGGACACAATACTCCAAATGCTATCTCACCGGTACTGATTAATGGCCAAGGATCACCTCCCTTGACATGCTGCCAATGCTATTCCAAATACAGCAAAGGATGACAGTGGCTGCCTTTGCTTGCGTATTGCTAGTCCACATTCAACTTGTCCACCAAGATCCCCAGGTTCTTTTCTGCAATGCTGCTTTCCAGCTGGTCAGTACCCAGCATGTACCGGTGCATGGAGTTGTTCCTCCTCAGGTGCAGGACATGGCATTATTACTTGTTGAACTTAATAAGATTCCTGCCAGCCCATTTCTCCAGACCAGAAAGGTCCCTCTGACTGGTGGCACAGCCCTCTGGTGTATCCAGTTTTGTATCATCTGCAAATTTGCTGATGATGCGGTCTGTCCCACCATCTAGGTCATTACTGACTATATTAAACAGCACTGGTATTAGTACTGGCCCCATAGCACACACCATTAGTGACTGGTTTCCATTTTGTGCCACCGACCACAACCCTTTCGGCCCAGAAGCTCAGAGAGTTTGCAATCCCATGTCAAATAATTCCCTGAATTCACAGACTTCCATGAGCCTGTTGATGGTCAGAGTCAGGATAAGAGAGCAAAGGAACACTGCAAATGTGTGGGCAGGGTCTGCTTCAGAACACCTGACCAACAGACACTGAGAGGAGGCTTTCTACAAAACATTACCTCCAGGAGCCTGGCGATTGCAGGTCTTTGCCCTCATGGCAGATTTCAACTATCTGGACATCTTTCAGAAGAGCCATACAGCATTTCAGAGGCAGTCCAGGAAGTTTTTAGAAATCCCTCTGGAGGTTTTTTCAAACCAATACCATTACAATTTCACTATCAATTTTTTTTATTATTCTTTCATAAAGAAAACAGTTTGGTTCAAGCGTAGTATTGCTCTACCTGATACTATCATTTATATGACAGCTATGTCCTACCGAGAGGCATTACACAAAGCCAAAGAGGGAAAATCCAGGCATTTGAGACAAAGTGTTAAAAGAGAAAGGGAATGGAGAATACCTTGACTTGGGAGGCTTCCAGGACAATGGACTAAAGTAGACATTAGATAAAAAACTATACTGAAGTTTTTAAGCAGCTTTAATTAACTCCAGCCTCAGCTAACCTACGTTAGTAACTTAAGCACACAATTAAAAGATGGTTCAAAGCTCAGATTGTTGATTGCTCAGAGCATAACAATATTCTATTCTGTTTAAGATGTCCTAAAACTAAACACAATGAAGAGACGAAAAAGCTTATTAGCTCTTTCTCATCTACAAAAATATATAAATAATTCAACTTTTAAAAAAATATAAATTACTTTGTATAATGTGTTTTTTTCCTTTGGAACTCTGAAATTCTAACATTCTTTGTAAGTGTACAGTTTAAAAGCATAAATTTAAAAAGTTTATAAATCAAATACTTAAAGCACCTCCAATTTATCAAGATGCTCAAGGTAGAGTACCACACTAACTCAAATTCCTTGTGAAACATTTCCTTACCATTTCATTGGCATCTTGTAAAGTACTCGTTAAGCTCTCAGCAAGGTTTGGAAGAGACAGTCCTCCTTCTGCTAATGCTGAAAAATATTTTAAGTTACGAATACTAAAAATCACGCAAGATGTATGAAAGAAAGCCAAGTCCACATTTTAATAATAGCAGCGCAGTGCTTTAGTGATGTTGGAAATTCCTACTACCAGATGTGTATTATAAAGACATATTTTCAGCTTGCAAGAAAATCGCCTTTATACTTTGCTTTCAATAAAAACTTAGTACTTTGTACTACAAGGTACTTGTTCAACACAGTTCCAATTATTTTACAAGTTGATGTTATGGCAAAATAAAAGATTTAATATTTTTCATTAGTATGGAGAAGTGTAAATGGAAATATTTTTCACTCTTGTTTGGAGACAAGAAAAATCCAAAAACTGCGAACCAGAAGGACCAGGTTAATTTTTGCGGTTCTATCAGCACATGTATGAAATGTAACCTCAGTAGACTGGAGGAGAAGTTTATACAGAAAAAAAAAAAAAAAACATTAATCCAAATTCTAATTTCCACAAATCTGCCTAGTTAGTTACCTCTTGCAGGCAGGGTCTGTCCATAGCTGAAAAGTACCTCCCCTTCTGAGATGGGCCTGTCTGCAGCTTCTGTTTCTGTGAGGGTAAGGCTGCTTTCCTGGGAGGACTGCCCAGAACTAAGTGCAGGCACCGGTGTCGGAACCCGCAGATCACAAGGAAGCGACTCGAAGGACCTTGCTGACAACTGCTGGGGTGGGAAAACCAAGGCCTCTGGTTCATTATCATTAGCCACTGGCATCTCACTGTAATGTAAGAATACGCACTATGAATACATCAAAACACATTGAACTAAAGTCTTAATACTGAAATTAATTTGTGGGCATTGTTTCAAATGAAAGGACAGCACTTTACAAAATAGTACAAGAGTCAATGTGGTTAAATAACATTATTAATGGATATAACCAAAAAATATAACATGTATTCCCACTAAGGTAATAGAAAAAATAACATGCTAATAATACAATATTTCATTGTTACTACATTTGTGACTGGCAGGTGTAACAATACCAGTTTACTAACTAGAGTGTTCAGTAGGACAGTGAATAATGACCAATAAATTCTAAGAAAGGTCCCGATTTCACATTTTCCCCCAACATGTAAGTGAAGCAATTAAAAAAAAAAAAGAATTCTGGCTTATCTCAATGCCTCGTGATATATACATTAATCATTTATCTCCTGCCTTTTGAGGCTATATCTAGAAATAATGTATTTGTTTTTTTAAGAAATGACAAAACCATTCAACCTGTTCAACTCACACAGCCTTATGACAGAACGGTTCTTCAGTTATAGGACTGGGTTTCTCTTCTTCCAGAGGAAGCTCTGTATCATCCAGTGGGTTTGTAGGCTTTGGACTTCTCACTTTTGCATCTTTGGAGACCTTTGGAGATTCTGAGGCAGCAGGGCTTGGTGTGGTTGTTCTAGGTGGCGTATTGACAGGCGTAGCCACAGGTGTGTGTACACAGTTAGTGACAGCTACAATCTCATCTCCTGCACCTGTGAAGCCAAATTGCAGATCAGTAAGGAAAGAGGGAAGTAAATCTCAGACAGAGGTAGTTCCACTACGCACTTGTAACGTTTGTGATGTCTTTCGATAGTTATGGAGAAAAGACTAAATTAAGACCAGTTTCTTTTAAGTACACTGCTGGCATCGGAAGGAGCTAGAATAAAACTTCAATTGCTTACCTCCTTTAATAAGGGAGACTGTTTGGCATTTTAAAAAATAAACTGCTTTACTTGGAGATTAAGAACACAGGAAGGAGCAAAAGATAGTTATGCTTCTGATGTGAAAAAGTGTGGAAGGGTTGAAACCACAGAGACCATAGAAAGAAATGTACATTAAGTCTAAAACAGAACTGTTACCAAATAGATGACGTTTACTTTTTATATGAATTAGCCCATAATTTTTGTATTACCTGAGTTTCTACTTTACTTACAGCCTTAAGAATTTTTATCCTGAGAGATAATAAGTCTTTGTAGAAAAACAATTAAAGGCAGTAGATTAAAGCATATTTGCTACTTCTAAACATCAATGATTATTTTTATTACCTGTTTCTTTAATTTTTTCATGTTCATGAACATCCCCACTCATATCTGTAAGAGACAGAGAAGACTCTGGAGTTTTGACTGGAGGCAATTCTTTTTCTGAAGGTGGTGTTTGTGGTGGTGTGGCCTGGGGTGTTGGCAATGGAGTAGGCACAAGAGACTCCTGAGGAAAAAAAAATCATAACTACAGTTATTATCTCAGTGCACAATTCTTCCAAGTATCCACAGACACAGCTGAGGAAGAAATAGAAGGGCAAGTTATCACAGAATAGGAACAGTTTTTGCTTAGATACACACTTCATGGATCTAACTCCTCCATCTGAACATGAAGTTGCATCAGGCTAAGTGATATGCCTGGACAATATAAATTTTGAAATAACAACGGATACTATACATTAGAATGATTACAATTGGAAATCACTGTGAATAGAATAGAATGCAATGCAATAATTTCAGTTGGAAGGGACCTACAACAATCATCCAGTCCAACTGCCTCACCAAAAGTTAAAGCATATTGCTAAGGGCATTGTCCAAATGCTTCTTAAACACTGACAGGCATCGACCACCTCTCTAGGAATCCTATTCCAATATTTGACAACCCTCTTGGTAAAGAAATGCTTCCTAATGTCCAGTCTAAATATGAATAATATGATTATATTAGTTTTAATAAAGCATTTGATACAATGTCAAGCAAGAAAATATTTATGACATAGATAAAATTGAGTCAGTATGACAATTTCATGGTAAGAGACTCTGCTAAAGAGAAGGCTACAGACAAAGAAATAGCCAAGACAGTAAAGCACGAAAATAAGCTCAAACGCAGTTGTGATGTTCCTTAAAACTGACAGTGATAAATGGAGATAAATTGGAGATAAATCTGACAAGCAAATATGATGGAGTTCAGCCTGCTACGGAGGAATATTAGCAACTTTTCCAGGTTTTTTCCAGCCCTGCTCTCTGACGTTTCACCAAAAAAAACCAAGATAATGGGGCTAAAGGAAAGCTTCCAGGCTAAAAACTCTTATGGGAAGTGGAACACGCTAAGACATTTGGCAGTTCACATACAATTCTGTGACTCCATGAACACCAAAGAACTCAGTAACTGGGCAGCTGAAGTTCAATATAGGAAACTTCACATTAAGAAGAGGTAAATTAAGAATGTGTAACATAGTCAAGAACTTCTGCTATAAGCTGAGCAGAAATGGAAAAAGGAGAAGAAAAAACCTTACGAGCACACATGTTATCCAGAGAATAACGATTAGCCACAAACATGGAAAGACTGAAAAAAAAAAAAAATTAGCTACCTGAGATTGCAATAAAGGCAGGAGAGTATCACTACTATAGCATAAGGCACTGAGGAAGCCCCACCTTGCATACACATTATTATTAAAAAAAAGTCTATCAGCATATTAGTGTTACCTGTGGCCAAGACCAATCTAAGCGGGAAAACACAAAAGTGCTGTTCGTCAGCTAGAGTCAAAAAATGGTATATGTACAGACAATTGCTTTTTCAGCCAAATCAAACAAAGGCCAATAAGGACAAAACTAATCTCTTGAAGAGCGCAAATGAATATATGTAGTAAGGAGAAAACAACCATTTCAGCCTAAGGACATTTCAGCTGGTACAGAAACAGGAAGCCTTAAGAGAGAGCCATTGGTAAATGCAGAATGGTTGTTAGAAGAGGTTTCTAAATATCAGGACAACAAGCTCCAAAGAACAGTTCTCTTTAACATCATGCCCTCCCTAATCCATAATGGAGCAGGGAAGAGCTCTTTAGATGCAGGATGGCTGTATTTAAGCCTACAGCAGTGAAATGATTACTTTTGACTATAGAATAGTCTGTTGGTCACTTACAGCAGGTATTAGGTGGTATTTCAGTATATACGCACTGTAGCAGAATAATTAATTGATCTCACATTCAACAAAGCTTTGCATAGTTAGATTTCTAAGCACAGCAGTTTCCACATTCATCCTAAAGACATTCTACACCACCAGACTGCACACAGCCATGCTATCACAGTAAGAGCCAGCTGTCATTTGATTATCAAAAGGAACAGAGAAAATTATCCTGTATTACAGGAAGCTCTACTAATTATTTAAGCATTTAATGAAAACTATTGAACTCAAAACTAAGAGAGAATTAATAATAATTTTTACAGATATTAAAGAATGTCTGCAAGCCCATGAGACTAAAAATAGTACTGTGCTCAGCTTCTATTTCTTCTTTCTTTTTGTTGAAAATAACACAAGCTATCTTTTGACAACATGAAACTAAGTACCAAGTCTTTCCCTTAGAAATCAGTTTTCTGCCCAGTCTTAAAGTAAATAAATAAACATAGTAAGCTGCATGTAGCACAAAGGAATTGTGTTTTCTTTTCAAATTTTTTTAAAAAGTGAAATAGGTTTAATCTTGTTGTCTGCTGGGAAATAATAAGAAATAAACAAAAAATGCTAATCACGCACTTTCAATTTGTGAGTTTTCTGTCATCTTTGTTTTGCACAAAGTAGAACTGTCATGCCATGAAGAAATTATCCCTTAGAACTTCAGTAGGAAAGTTCAAATAAAATAGACTCTTACCATCATAATCGTTGTGTATGGAAGGACATTTGTAGAGGGAAGGGCTTTCTGAGCCTGCCTGTTACCCAGCATGGTCGCAATTGTCTCACTGAGAGTTTCATTTACAAAATGACTTATCACCTGTGAGTCCACAGGCACACCAGCACTGACAAAGAGCTGAAATCCTCCACCACCTGCAGCTTCAACTGAAAATGAAGAAACACAAAACACATATCCAGGTCTCACTACTTAAAATGCATGTACTGAACCACAGCCGCTCATGAGCTTCTAAACACTCTAAAAATAGTCAGGGTTTTTTTGTTTATTATTTTACAGATAAAAAACAGTAGAGAAGCAATTCAGGATCACAAAAGAAGACAGCAGCAACAGGCAGTGAAATCACAAGAGAAATGCAACTGTCTCCCATTCTCACATGATTATAATGGAGGGAATTTTTGATATATTAGATATGAAAAGGAAGGCAACCAAACATTACAGGCTTAGCAAAATGCCAAATCTGATTTACATGGCCAATAACAGAAGCTGATTTGCACAGTGGCGTGTTTCATTTGTATTTTTCTTCCTTTTTTTTTTTTTTAAGATAATTTATTTCAATAGCATTATAAGTCTTGCTCTGTCTCAATATAAATAAAAGCATGCCCTTTTCCATTTTATAGTTTCACTGGTTCAGCCTTATCCACTCTTAGGCAACCGCTACCTGCCACGCTTGTTAAAATTAGCCAAAAATTGAGATAACCTATCTGCTGAGAACAATAATTCCTACTTACCAATGTCAGAGGTTGCAATCTCACTGTCTTCACTCTCTGAAGTGCTGACATTGTGCATTGGTTCTTTCTGCACTGGGTACACCTCACTGATAATTTTTGCCATTATTTCTTGTTCCACCCTAGCAGAATAAAACTTGTTTAACTATCAGCAAACACCAAGATACATAAAAAGTATACAAAAGAGATTCTTGACATAAAACGCAATTCAGCTCAAAGGAAAGAGGAGAAGGGAACGGAGAAGAAAGGAAAGGTATCTTACACAGTCACTACTTCTTCCATATACATTCTCTCCCCACTTTGTTATATTGTAACTCACCAATTTATCAACCTGTTTTCTATAGTTTCTCTCCTTTCAATCAGTTCATCCAAAACATCAGAAGACTGCTGAGGAGCAGAAGCCACTGGAGGAAACAAAGAACCATTGTATTTTGGCGAGGCAGCTTTAAACTGTCCGTTAAGCTCTAGAAGAGGCTCAAAGAATTCTGGAATATCATTTCCCTCCTCTTCCTGATCCTAATAAATAAGGAGTAAATTAAGTTATGGTGAGTTCTGGAAGGCAATGTCATTGAGGTAACCATCTGATTTTTTTGAGATACATTTGTAGATGTATCACAGCACACAAACCACATTTTCCCTTCTTAATACATTGAAGTTAATTGATACAATTCTAAACTTGGCAAATTGTGAATCTGTAGAGGCACAAGGCTATAGGGACTGCTAAAAGGCACAAGGCTATAGGGACTGCTATGCAAAACATGAGTTGGCTCATATTCCCTGCCTGTGGCAGGAAGCCAATGGTAATGCTAATACTTGATAAATGTTCCTCCTTTTCCAAAAACATTTGGTTTGGTTTTTGTTTGTTTGGGTTCCTTTTAGAAATTAAACTTCTACTTTAATGTCTCCTGCCTGAAAAGATACGTCTCAAAAGTTAATGAGCATGCAGCCAGTGAAAATTCTAATAAAGTTGCCAGCACTAAAGACTAGACATTAATAGTTTACACATACGTTACATGTACATTTACACTTCACTAACTAACTTCAGCTGCTGAAAGTTAAAAGGTATTTCTGGGTAACTAATTCAGAAGATCCTTGCAGACACTTTGAATTTAACCTTAATGTGCTATTTCTAAAAAGTTATGGAAGTTACTCAGTGTGCATTATAATGTTTGACTGTTTCCAAAGATGCTACCCTCCCACATAAGCAGCATTAAACCCCCCAAACCAGTCACCATCCCATCATATCGTAATGTAACACTTTAGAAATGTCTACTGACGGGTAAGAGCATGCATCCTTCACTAATAATATTAAAAAACAAATGTCTCAAATTGTAATATGATTCTCTAAGAAGAAAATTTGGCATGCCAGAAAGAGATGAAGAGCTAAGCCCTAAATTACCAGCAAGAAGCACGCAATGGTGCCTAAGAGTTCACTGAAAATCTACATTTATTAAGATAAATCTTACATATATTTACCAATTTCTGACAAACTTTTCCAGTTCCGCATTTCAAATTTATGTGCAAAAATATTTTATATTTAATAGTGCACAAATCCAAAAGAATATTTTTTTTCATTTTGGAGTGATATATTATCTCTTTGGAAATAATAAAAAGAACAAAACCAAAAACATTTAATTATAAAGATTGAACTTGCACATATATCACTTTATAAACCAATCTTGAATAATCTGCACTCAATTCTGCATTTTACCTCCAATAAGAGTGTTGAAAATATCTATCATGACTCCCAAACAAAACATGGCATAAATTAAAAAGTATCAAGTTGAAAAATTCTATTTCACAGAATCACCTCAGTTGGAAGGGACCTTTTAAGATCATCTAGTCCAACCAATGAAAAAAACCAACATAACAAAACAAAAAACCGACACAACAAAAAAAACCCCACACACCCACACAAACCCCACAGCACCCCCAAAACTCCACCAATCCACTACTAATCCATATCCCTGAGCACCATGTCAACTCCTCTCTTGAACACCTCCAGGGATG
>BJBW01009629.1:0-48067 GCA_004320125.1 Scolopax mira | reverse complement strand
TGGGGCAACTTGAAGCCATTACCCCTTGTCCTGTCATCTGTGACCTGGGAGAAGATACAGACCCCACCTCTCTACAACCTCCTTTCAGGGAGCTGGACAGAGCAAGAAGGTCTCCCCTAAGCCTCCTCTTCCTCAGACTAAACCACCCCAGCTCCCTCAGCCTCTCCTCATAAGGCTTGTGCTCCAGACCCCTCACCAGCTCCGTTGCCCTTCTCTGGACCCGTTCCAGCCCCTCAATGTCCTTCTTGTGGTAGGGGGCCCAAAACTGCACACAGCCCTTGAGGTGGAGTCTCACCAGTGCCCAGTACAGGGGGACGATCACCTCCTGGGTCCGACTCAACACACTAAATAAAAGCTAATTTTATTTTTTTTATTGTAATTCATGGAAGGTTCTTTATTTATTCACACACACTAGCTTCTAATATTGTTTATAGCACTGTAAACAGTTCACTATTGCTCACAATGTGTATTTTTAAAGTTGCTAGTAAAGGAAAATTATTTTCTACATTGTGTTTTCAGAATAACATAAATAGAATAATATAAAACAAGAATCATAATATAAAACGAAGTTAAATGTTTAAAAGGAAAGGATATCTTTGCAATAAAATTACCTGCATGACATCAGTAGTATCAATGAAATTAGTTCCTGGAAGCCTTATGTCTTCCTCCTCACAGTGTACATCTTCTGATGTCTTTAGAGACAGATTGAAATTGTTAATTATTTAACATTGCAGGGAAAAATGCAATAGCAGAAAAACTTAATGACAAGAATGCAATTAAATCACGCCTCATTGTCAATAGCCTGAATCCAGAAAAAAAGCTTTACCTACATTAAAAGTTAGAAGGAATGTCTTTGCACAGAATAAAAAGAGCTTATTAGAACTCTTTGCATACTGAAATATAAAACCTGCTGTTTCCTAATCTAATAGAATACTTCACCATCAGAAGTTCTGGGCAATACCTATAACTCTTATTAAAAAATCAGTATGACAAAATATTGTAAAACATAGCACACAAGAGTCTCAAAGTATCTTACAGAATTTACTTATGTGTGATCTCTACAGTGTTATTTAATACTATCAACTGTAAATAACAATCGCTATTTTACTCCATGGGGTCTGTCTTACTTAGTGAATCCCTTGACCAGAGGGCTCTGGAGGATCCAGCTCCTCAAGTCAGACTAGCAGCTTACACACGGGGAAACCAGAAGGCACAGTAACTATAGAGAAATAATCACTCATTACCTCCACACTGCCCAGACTGTGCAGTGCACAACTTACAAATTCACTGGAAGAAATAACATGCTGTGCTGTAACATGTGCCCTAGCTTACAGCCTTAGCATTCAGCATGCAGCAGTTAACCCTTTAGTTGCACAAAAATTTTCATTACTGCTGAGATTATTTTAGATTAAAAACACTTCTGAAAAGTCATATGGAAAGAGACTAGAGTAGGCTGGCCACAGTCTACCACAGGCAGCAGGCTACCAGAGAACAAACTGCCACTAACCACTTCAGTACAAGCAAAAAGCAAATGAAGAACATCCCCAGTCTTTGTTTGAATGAATACCTGTGTTCCAGCATCAACAGGAAAAAGTACAGGTTCAGAGCCTGGAAGAACACGGTTTACACTGACACTGTCACTTGAGATACTGTCAATATCTACATTTGCTAACACCTAGAACAGAAAAAAAGCACCAATTTCAAAATCTGTATTAGCTGAGCTATTATCATTGACATTTTTAAATTCTTTCTTGCACTTGCTCCTGAGCCACGAAATTTCAGTAATCTGCTTTTCTCATACCTGTAACCGATAATAACTTGATTCTGAAAATTAAAATGCTGTAACATACAAAAACTAACCCCAGAAACGTTCGCCTCTTCTCTTGCAATACCTGATTTTTCCTGTTCTTTAATTCCCTTACACTTTGTCTTGCATGTGACAAAAGGTGGATATACCCTTAACTATACATATAGCAGCCGTGTATTTCACTTTGCAGCACATTCACACTAATGTGGCCTACAAGGCACCGTGTAGGCTGGTTAGTGGTTTCATGTCATTCATGTATCTGACAGGCTAAAGGAAAGGAATAACTGTATTACAATATAGTTTGTAATGAAGGCATGTCCATTACAGCATCAAAATGTTTTTGGTTGGGGTTTTTTGGAGTTTGGTTGGGGTTTTTGTAAAGAGCACAGATTTAAATGCTTGCTTAATTCTTTGGGGAAAAAATAATACAAAGTTCACCTTAAACATTTCAGCACATGGGAAGAAAGCAGTGATACAGCACGGGAACAAGACACATACTCTACCTCTATAGAACTTTGAGTTCCACACTGTCATCTTTTGAAATGATTCACTTTTCTAGACTATGGTGACACCTATTGCTGTAATCATTTGTATCTGAAAAGTGTGTGGGAGCGTGCATATCCTCAGCAATTTGAATGCAAAAGAATGAACACAGAAGAAACATTAATTTCCTTGACAACAGACTCATGTAAAAAACTTAAGAGCAACAACAACCAACTCTCTAGGTAAGGACTGCAATGGTTGATTAATTGGGGGTTGACCATCACACTTGAAAAAGAAATCTTAAAGGCTAAAGCATTCATTCAAGAAACCTGATATTTATTTTAATACTGCTTTTAATTTGTTCTCGCTCATATTTTTAAATGAGATTTTTAACATACAACTATTTTACAAACACCCCACATAGGTGAAGGTTTTCTATTTTGGTTAAATAATAAAGATAATTATTAAAATATGAATAAAAATATTAGCATAGTATCACAACTTTTTGGTCACTCCAGTCTTTGTTTCCTGTAAACCATCAACTGATGTCCAAGTAAGTTACTGATGGATGAGACTGTTTTTAGCCTTTATTAAAGTAAACAAAGTATCATCACTCTTGACATGTACCTGCACAGACAGTTGAGGTGGGTCCTTCTTCTCTGATCTCATCTCTGTTACAGCTATGTTTGGGGTTTTTATCTCAACTGGTAGTTTTGGTGGCACTTGAGGAAGAGAGGTTGTCACTGTAACAGGGTGTGGTTTACCTGTAACTACTCCAGCAGGCTGCAGTGAGATGTCGCTAATTTGGGTTTGACCTAAGGACAGTTTAAACATAATTAAAGATATACATAAATCTCCAAAGTGTGTAAATGAATAAATTAATTAAAATTAAATTCTAGATGTCTGTATTTCACATGAGATACACTGTGCAATTACAGACCAATTAAAAAGTCCCCCATTAACCCTGGGTAAAGTATAGCACTTCACCAGGTAATTTTAAGGCTTTCCCAGCAGAAACTGTAAACACTGTCATCTTTTGAAATGATTCACTTTTCCAGACTATGGTGACACCTATTGCTGAAAATGAGAATAACTACATTGTGTTTGCTGTTCAAAAATTACATGCTTCCTCCATCTCACATTTTCCTAACCATATTCAAAATACCATTACGCTTAGCATAGCATCCCACAAATTCTTGAGACACCTTTTCCCTTTAATAATTTTCTTCTTTAAATGCCACTATAATATTAACCCTTCCTGAAACAAGGCCTGTATAAAAGTTCTGTTGAAAGTCCAAAAATACAGAGGCCATGGCAATCAATTTAGTGTGTTTGACACAATCCTACTGAAAACATTGGGCTTAAGTCACCATAAGCGTCAAATCCAAGCGCCAATGACTCAGTTCCTGCTTACATGGACACCAAACTTAAAGCCAGAGCTACAACCCTAGAAATATAAAGTGTACCAAAGAACGTATGTACAGCTAAGCAAATAATTGCTCCCTCAGGGTGCCAGACAGCCAGCATGAAGAGTAACAGGAACCAGAACATTTTACACCGTTACTCCATGTAGATTTCCCACAAGACGGGCAGCTGCAAATCTCATGGGCCGGGCCCAATCACTGACTTCAGAAGATGTAAGCTGTATTCCCATGAAGTAGCAGGTGTTAACCTCCACACATCCATCTATAGGTTATCTGCTCCTACCTAGTGGAATAGCCACAGGGATTAGGTGACCATCAAGTGGATCGCAAACAGCGGGCACGTCTCTACGTGGACTAAAGAGATACCCATCTTCTTGGGCAAGGGCACACACAGGATGCTGCTTCCTAGGACTGGCTGCCACCTTCTCCCTGAGAGAACAAGTCTGTGTTCTTCCTGACTTCACCTTTGTACCTGAAACAAGAGAAGCTAAACTGCAGGTGATCAACACATGTACAAATCCAGTGATATCACACACTACTAATTTAAGACCTTCTACTGAAACAGTTATAAGTTTTTGCTGTGGGATGGATGGAATGAGGGAGAGAGACAGGAAGGGCAGAATCTAAAAGGGATAAGTTGGAGTTGTCTCAGTATTGACAGCAATGAAGAAGTTAAAATTACAATTTTTGAATACCTGAATCTAGCAAATAAAGACAATTTTATGAAATGTGATGAAAAGGACACACGGTAGTATGTGGGAATGAAACTTACGATTTATCAGCTAAGAAGAAAACCATGATTCGTGTCTAAAATACAACATTAGAAAAGCATGCAAGCCTGGCATAAAAAAAATAGAATACAGAATACAGCCAAACTTATCTCCTGTTCATCTGCTTTTCTTTTAAGGAAAAACACCTGGAAACCGAAGTAGCTATAAACTGAAGCCAAAAATTCACTGTAAATCAGATACTAAATTTGAAGTGTCCTGTTTACTTTTGAACTGTAAAGTATCTAGCCATGGGAAGAAGTAATTAAGAGCAGAATTTATGATGTCTTAAATGATGAGCACGTGTCTTTCTGCAAAGCATAGGTTAGCCAGAAAAATTGTCTTTACTCAAAGACAAATTACTGGACACAGTAACATAAACAGATACAGCTCAGTGGGTTGTGATTTAGAAGAGGTCATACCACATGATCTTACAGTCCCCCCTGGCCTAGAACTTTTGAGTAAAAGCAGAAACTGGCAACATATCTGTAATACCGCCAACTTGTAAAAACAAGGTTCTCACAGTAAGAATGATTAAGTACTGTATACACCCAGCACCACATTTTAATTGGTTTCAACTTTTTTTTCATTTCCCCCTAAAAAGTTTATATGCACTGGGCAGAAACTAGATATTTAATTAAACTTAGCTTTAAAAAAAAAAAAACTGGTATTTTACATATTTTACATCAGTTCATTATATGCAAGAAAACAACTGCAACTTTTCTTTTCTTCTAGAAATGCTTTCTTACTCATAAATTCTCAAAGAATCCAAGCATTAATCACTACAGTTTATTTGCAAAGAAAATGGTTGAGAAAGTTATAAAATGACTGAAAAGAGACTCTCCAGATGGCCATTTCAGTCCTAAACAAACATCCTTTTTCTAACGCTAATTTGAATCAAGCTCAGTGCACTGCTCTAACAAAATGGAGTAATTTAGTAAGTCTGGATTTTCCAGTCAATCAAACCCAAGGCCAATGACTTCCAATAATTTTTAAGCCTTTATCACCTGGTACATCAAGACCAGGAAAGGAATCTGGGGGTGCAGATCTGTGAAGGAAAGAACTAACCATGCCTAATGTGAGCAAGATTTTTTTTTCTTTTTTAAAGCACCCATTCAACTTTGTTTCATTTTATTTCCACTCCTACTCCAGAGGAGCACAGATCTGTTCCCGATTTTGTGTACCGGCAGCCCAGAAAGCCAACCGTGTCCTGGGCTGCATCAAGAGAAGTGTGGCCAGCAGGTCGGGGGGGGGGATTCTGCGCTCGTGAGACCCCACCTGGAGCTCTGTGTCCAGCCCTGGAGTCCTCAGCACAGGAAGGACACGGACCTGTTGGAACAGGTCCAGCAGAGAGCCACGAGGATGCTCAGAGGGCTGGAGCACCTCTGCTGTGAGGACAGGCTGAGAGAGCTGGGGGTGTTCAGCCCGGAGAAGAGAAGGCTCCGTGGAGGCCTTTCAATATCTGAAGGAGCTACAGGAGAGCTGGAGTGTTAGTCTTTTAAGTGACATGCAAAAAAAAATCCTTATTCTTCCTTTCTTCTTTTAGATAAGAATACAAAGGGGTGTCTTATTTTATTTACTGTCATAACAGAAACAAACCATAACTCTCTCTAACTGCACTCTGATGTGAAATAGAGAAGTTAGTTTTATGGCAGCATTATTATTGCAAACACACAGATTGCTGTACTGCTGCAGTATGACAGTGATTTGCAAGAGAATCACTTTGGGTAAGGGATGTAGAGAGTTCATTCCATTTTCAAGCAGATAGCTTTAAAACTGTATTTGTCACATGTGGGAGTTCTGGAAGACAATGCAGCAGGGATCCAGTACACAGTTTTCTCCTTAATTTCTATTCACTTCCAACAGAAAACAAGCTAAAGCACAGGAGCAGATTATTACAACTGCAATCTGTACCTTCACATTTCACTGACACTACACACATTAAAACACATTACGGGCAGAAAACCAGTAGCATCAAATGATCAAATGACCAACTTATTATAATTAGATAGGGACGGAGTGGGGGACTTTTTCTGCCTCTTTGCAAGGTGCGCTTTCTGGAATGATGAAATTAGCCTCCCTGGAAAGACTGTGACCTTACTGGACAATAGCCCAACAAATACAGAAGAAAAACGCCATGTAGGACTCATCAAAAGCAGAACTGCTGATTAATATTTTAAAAGAAATGTCTGTTCTCAGTTCAAATCTTAGCAGTCACTGTTTCACTCTGATTGTTACATTAAGTGCTTATTAGCACAAATTTTATTAAAAAAAAAATCTGTACAGAATAAACTAAATTATGGGTGTGCAGCGTAGCCAGTAGTCAAAATGAGTTGTTGAGTATACCAGCATTTTTGACCAAAACAAACAAAAAAAAAAACAAACAGAAGAGTTTCAAGAGAGGTTAAATAAAATATATAAGCAACAAGACTAGCAGTTTCCATATACCAAGTTCTCACCTTTTAAAAAATAAAGCTTTGAAAAGTTGTCCAGACTTTTGCCAGGACTATAACCCCCATTTTCCAGGAGGGTTATGCGAATTGCAGTTACTTCCTACCAATAGTGGTAGAAAGTGGTGGTTTACAACTGGGCTCCAAAGCAAAGGTAAGAAAAGCATCAGGAAATGGCATAAAGACTACGCTTATCTAAGCTTATAAAGCTTAACTATAGATTCTTGTACTATTTTGAGGATTTGCCACCGTGGATCACATCAGTGTCAGAAGAAACAAACCAAAACCCAGCAGTGCTTATCTTCAAAGACATACATATGTTTTATGTGATAAATCTCAAAGGCCTAAAAACATGGTTTCTTCAAGTGACTGCCTTCTCATGTTAATCCCTTATGTTTCATACAGAATATAATATTTTGACGGTTGTAATAAAAATGGGCCCTTTTTTTTCCCCACAACAATTAAGATTGTATCATGTGTATTTTCCCAGCATCAGTACAAGAAGTGCAGAGGGAAGCCAACTAATATTTTTCCATTGATACTCATCCTATCAACTCGATTTTGCCCACTTTAATTGCCTCTTACACTTAACACACTTTCTCTCCATCTCTATTTTCTATTATGTAATTTGCTCACTTTCTCCTGCAGTAAGAAGATGATAGGCATTACTTTTTCTGACATATCAGTTAAGGATTAATCTTAATTTCTGTATTAAAAATCAGTTTAGTTTTGAAAAGAGAACTAGGAAATAAAAACAGATCCACATCAAAGAAGGTACTTACCTCTAACACATTCTATCACCTTGGATCTTTGAAGTTTAGATTTGGGAGAGTTGAATCTCAGATATGGTGCTTTTTTAAGTGTGCTATAATGGCCCTGGTAAATTGCTTTCCCGTAGACTTGACACAGATTGTCTTCATTTTGTACCATTGCACTTCCATTCACAGGTCCCTGATATACACCAAAAAAAAAAAAAAAGGTAGTTTGTAACTCTTCATGTACACACACAAAAAGCAGCAGTTCACAATTCTTCATGTATGAAAATTTGAACACATCAGTAGCGTTGCAAAAGTCTAGAGGAAAAAAGTAAGAAATTCTGCAAGAAATCGTATAAATTGGGAGTACAAATGAAAATTTATGCATACAGAATACATACAAGAAGCTCACTAACAGGTGAATAAAATAGCAGGTGCTATTAGTATTGCTATTAGACCAATTAGTAGACAATTATTAACATGACAATGAATTCTACACACATTCAGCTTAGGCTTCTACAGCACCTGAAAACAAAAGACAATTCTGACAACAGCAATGCACAAGACAAGGCTATCAGTTCAATTTAAAATTATTACCATTACATATACAAACATTTTGGACATGAATACTGCAATCTAAAGCATAGCAGTCATTACCAAAAAAGAAACCAACTGCTTGAGAACTCACAGCTGCCCGTTTTGCTTTCCTCTGCAAACTTTCAGAAGAAAAATAAGTTCTAAACCTCTGTTTGCTCATGTTATCTTCTCCTTGCTTCTGCAATAGCTTCGCTGCAGATAAAGCATTCTTTGTTAAGCATCCTTGGATTTTTTGAGTTTTTGCTTTAATTTCTTTATTGGTTTTGATAGCCTTGATGTTCCGGGCTCTCTCAATCCATGGGACCTTTTGATCATATTTCCCTTGTTCCAAATCATTTCTTGTCATTTCAGCCTGAAGATAAAACATAAACATAATAAAAGGAGATTTTATCTTCAAGGCTATCAGAAGAGTCTGTGGATAGCTTTGAAGTTCTGAGAAATGGCCTGTTTTTCATGTTAGCCAGCAACCGTGACCAGCGATTTTCGTTAAGCAATGGAAGTTTAAAAACACAGAGAAGTATTTTATTATAACATAGTACATGTTAATAATAATAAGCTGTTTTCTAATGTTTTCAAGTCGTAAGTGAATCATGTTTAATTATTGACATGAAAAAACAATGTAAGGTGGAAAAATATAATGCAAAAACCTGAACGCATTTTTTCCAGATATACCTGGATTTCTACACTGATTGCTTTAATCCACTCATCCACAGTCTTTCTGATACGAATCTCTTCCAATACATCTCTGAAATAGAAGAAGTATTTTAGGTCAGTGATTCTGAAATTGCACAGATTTGACCCCGGGAAAGTAGTGACCTGCCAATTATAAAAAAATGAAACCCAGAACACAGAGACAGTAAGATTATATACCCCCTACAGCCTCCAAAAGGCACTAAATATACCCTGAGTTTCCCAAATGAAAACCCCACCCTACACTTGCATATTCAATCATTATTACATACATCTATGAATAAGTAGCAGCCACGTGTCAGTTCCCTTTTTCATCAAAACATGAAAAAACAAGGCAACAAAACCAATCCAACTCAAATGACAAAAAGCAGATGACAAAAATTACTACTTCCTTTAAAAGATAATGATAGCAGCTATCATGCCTGAAAAAATATTTACATGAAGAGAATAGTTACTGTCCTCAAAAAACCACAACATTAAGGAGCATTTTAATAGGAAAACTTTCATTATGGTTCAAGCAGGAGGTTTGAACTGCCATGGTTACAGTTGGGTTGGGATAGAGTGAACTTTTATATTAGCAGCTGGCATAGCACTATGCTTTGGATTTGGGATGAGAAATACTTTTGATAGTGCACTGGTGTCTTCAGTTGTTGCTAAGCTCTCAAGGCCCTGTTCCTGACAGCAAGCAGGCTGGGAGTACACAAAAAGTTGGAAGGAGGAGGAGCTCGGACAGTTGACCCCATCTGACCAAAAAGGGCTGCTCCATACCCTAGGACATCATGCTCAGCATACAAAGCTGAGGGAAGAAGAAGGAAGGGGGGGACATTTGGAGTGATGGCATTTCTCTTCCCAAGTAACTGTTCCCAAGGAACAGTTTTGTTCCCATAACATGCTTTGCAGGAGGTGGCCGACCACCTGCCTGCCATGGGAAGCAGTGAATGAATTTCTTGTTCTGTTTTGCTTGCGTGGGCAGCCTTCGCTCTACCTATTAAACTGTCTTTATCTGAGTCCACCAGCCCTTCTTCCTCACTTTTACTCTTCCGATTCTCTCCCTCATTCAGACTGGGGGGAGTGGGTGAGCAGCTTGTGGTTCTAGCTGTCAGCCAAGGTTAAACCACATTAACACATCTAATCAAGCAAAACTTCAAAAGCCAGTGATCTGCTGTAGGATGACTAATTCTGTAATATTTACAGGTTAATAAAGCTTATTCTGTTTGATATTATGAATTACTTCATAATTTTCCTACTAATGCACGTTTGCCTATAAAAAGCTAAATGCCCCTTTGTCATGACAGCACAGCAGTTTGTCCAGATGATAAGAGTCTCAGAATTCATATTTAAGTTCTGGAGCATAGATCAAACAAAAAGTAACAGGTATCCATCAAAAAATCCAGCTCACATCAGGAGGGTCAAAAAACATTTAACATTCCAAGGAATCATCTCATGATGGCAAAGAAGAATCAGTAAATACTCTTTTCAAGGTACTGCACTAGTACTTCAGTGCACAGAATTAAAAAAAAAATTGAGAGCTGATAAAAGGTAAGCACAGACAATAAGCAGTCACACAAAGCACCGAATAATAGGGTCTAACCTGCTTGTAGTCAAGGCATTAATAAAAGAATACATGGCATCCTCATCTTTTGCGTGAGAAACAGCTTCCAAATTTTCTTCCAGAACTTTTTTATTGTTTTGAACTCCTCTCAAAATCCTTTCAGCATCTTTCAGTATAGATTTTGGCACTTTAACATTTTGAAGAATGGATGACTTATTGGGCTGATGATGTTCAGGAATATCAGAGGTAACAGTAGGGTTTTTTGACTAAAATTAAAAACAGAACCACTAGCTTTTAATCAGAGGTTGTGATTTAAATTTTCTATGCATTGATCAGAACTCCTGTTAATCTATTATCAAATCAATAACCATCATATAAAATACTATCCACGTATATTACCATCAGCTTGAATTACATTTGAACATTTAGTATGATGCAAATATATTTAAGAGTTAAGAAAAATGGCAAGGCATCCAAAAGCTCTCAAATGCTAAATGATGCCATGTATGAGAAGCAATGCTAACAAAGCATTGTGAAAAGCCAGCAATTAGATACAATAAATAGGTATTAAATGCAAATCTCTGCATGTAACAGTACTGAAGTATAATTGAAAGCATAATAAAAACCAAAGCCTGCAAAATATATACACTTATCCAAGGAACCTTATCTAGTTGAAGATGCCCCTGCTCACTGTAGGGGAGGTTGACTAGATGACCTTCCAACCCACATTATTCTGTGATTTGGCATCAATATATCCCAAGAAACACCAGACAATATGCCAAAGTTTTAACAACAACAAAATCAAGCCCTCAACCAGCACGATGATCCTCTCCCCCTTTCCCTGATTTTTACTTTTTATAAGAAATAATGAATTATCTACCAGCCTTTAACTTTGCAGAACCCTTTCAGAGTTACAAACCGAGCATATATTAGCTGTTAAACACAAATGGGGGGGACATGAGTACACCCGAATCGAGCCATACAGCAGGAGGTCTCCTATTCATTCTCGCACCCCTGGTGAAACACACAGGGCCCCAAATGGAGTGCTTCATTCTCCAGAAAGGAAACAAAAAAAAGTGATAAAAGAATTTAAAGAAAAATAAATCCTCAAACAAAAACCAAAAACCCAAAACTTGAGTAGACTCTGAAAGCATTAAATGAATGAACAGAAGAAAAGTCTCACAGATCAAAAAGTCAGTTTTGGCTTTAAGGCTACCTTATATCAAACCAGAACTGAACAAAAGTTTATGTTCTAACAGGTATACTGCCAAAGCACAATGGATATAGCAAAACAGAAACCAACACTCTGATTCCGTGATTTTGGTTTAGCCTGGTGAGAAAAATAAAATATACCAAATTATTTACCACTTTCACACAGGTTTTCATTTTAAAATGAAACTTTTTGACAAATGCCTCAGTAAGACAAGTGAAATGTGTGAGAAAATGTAAGCAATGCAGAAACCTGTCCAACTGCAACATGATACAGATTTGCCAATTAGACTCAGATCATGAAATGGTAATTGTATTAGCAGCCCATACCATGCCCGTCCTGAGGCAGCAGCTTTCTACCACACATTTGTGTTATTCCCTCACTAACATTGGGTAAGACAAGTCAAAAAACATGTTAAATCTTATTTTGAATAATGTAATCTGTATATAAGAGCTTTTTCAAAAAAATACGGGCATGCATAGATATTGTAATATTATCTTATTGCAAGTGTATTCAAAACTGTTTCAGTATAATAATATTAAGAAAAAAAAGGCATTAAAAATATCAAGGTATACCTTAATAAGATCATGCATGTCTGATTTCCACAAACTTGTTTCCTAAAAAGACAGAAGGGCCGTTGACACTTACTCAAAGATACCTCTGTCAAGGTAAAATCTAGAGTAGATATCTGACCAATTTAAAGGAGCACAATGAATTCCAGCGAGACACTAAGTCTCACTGCATGCTTCCTTAGGATAAGAGCACCACCTTCTGTTCTGTCTCAACCTCTCTCAGTTAATTCAGGCCTAACCTTTGCTTGTATGACAAAGCTAGCAGCCATTTACTCCAAGCATTTATTTTCCCAAGCATCTATCTCTTAATAATGAGGAGTCATTAGCACATAGCTAATGTGCTAAACACATAGCTAAGTGTTTAATTGACTCAATTAATTGACTCAGGGAAATAGCAAGCTGAAACCAGCAACCACAGAAACAAACCAATAGAACCAAATCTATCACAGTCCAAGCCAATTCACAAACCTGTGGACGTTAAAGTCTTTCAGCAGTAAGAGTCTCTCCAGTCTAGTCTAGTCCACTGCAAACTCACTGAGACATTGCTCAGGCTCCAAGCCCTTCCACAGACACAGGCTGCAACATTTCAAGTACGTGTAAACAAACATCCTCTTTTCACAGTGGCAGAAGCAAGGGCAACACTGCTATTCATACCAGACCTCTACATTTTTCTTCACGTTTTTTATTCCCCTTATTCAAACTCTTGGTCTTTCTGACGTAACATGAACTTTACCTGTAGCACATCATGCATTTCTTTTCTCAACTGGCCAAGATCTTGAAGTAAATCATCTGCTTTTTTCACCATTTTCTCAACTGAATTGCAACTTTGTAAGGAGCTTTCAAAAGCGGGGAACGAGTCTGTACGCTGAGCAGTGTGCCTGGTGGGAGAAACACTCCTGGTAAGTCTCATGGCTCCTCATGCGGTTCAAGAAAGTAGCCAACTTTGAAACTAAGCATGAATTTAAAATGCAAAAATACACAACCTTTACATAAAATGGAAGTGGCTTTTTCACCTGAGGTTAGAGACAGATTATTGGGTTTTCTATATTTACCACTTAAAACCTTGTGCTGTATCCTTGCACTTTGAACAGTGTAACTACATCTAAAATTCAGATCTAAGAGAGCAATATTTAAACTTTAGATACTTTTTCATTTGAAGCAATTCATATTTTGTCTATACTACCATAAATAAGATAGTATCTATGTAGCTACCTCTCATTATACTAGGGAAATTATGAAATCAAACTGAACTAACATTTCCTGGGGAAAATATATTTCAAACTGGATGGCTACAAAAGTTTCCTAACTCATTCTAAACCTCAGAAACTGTCAGGCTGATGCTGCTCCACACACGGGCAGCTCAGAGTCTCACTGGCAAGAGCAGCCCCACTTTAACACAATGTCTGGCTGCCTGACACTGCTCCACAAGCTGCTGCAGCAGAAGAAATACACTCAGAACAGCACTCCAAGTAACACCTACTGACCTCGGGGGAAGGTGTTACAAACTGACCTTAGCAAGGATCTACCATCAGTAGGATAGAAATGCAAAGTATCAGTGTTCCAGGGTCTTACTTCAAGCATGGCTGTGTCAGACTCAAGGACCATGCCTCTGCCTCCATTACACCATCAATATCTAATACATCTTTCTCAATTTCATTAAAGCAAGAAATCTTCCTCAATTTTGGATTGTTAAATTTATTTACCTTTCTCTATCAGAATGCCAGCTCATTTTATTACTGTTTAATGTTGCCTTCTCTGAAAGCTCAGTTTGCCTCAGTGGCATTTCTTGAGAATTCAGAATATGCTCAAGAAATCGCCTTTCACCTAAGGCAGAAAAAAAGGAAAGTTATATTTACTGTTAAGTATTTAATATTTTCTTTTCCTTTCCAGAAATGTCACCACCATATAATAATCACCAAGGATATTTAAAATAATTTCTTACATTTTAAAATACAAATTTACTTCAGGTAAGACAAGTCACATAAACCCACTCACACTAACCTGTCTAACTATGACTCTACATTAGCAAAGTCAGAAAACAGATAAATGTAACTGTGACAGCAATTAACTGAGTCACATTATGACTGACAGTTGTGGCCGAGTCACAGTTCAGTGAAGACCACACAAAGGACATACTACTCATGCCAGCAGAGGACAGGGATATCCAGTGTCTTACTCACAGTACCTGTGCACATGGATTTGGGAATATTTTCCTTTTCTTTCTTTGAGATATTCACATTTTTTGATACAGGCACTGGAGCATATCTCCGAGGAACCGGTGTCTTTAGAGGAGATTTTTGTGTACGAGTTCCGTGACTTTGAAATTGGCTTGAATATACTTCAGGGAAAAAGAAAATCAAAGTTATTTAAATGTTAACAATTCTCTTCATAGGAAAACAAATCTAGGGAAAAAATTCTCAGTAAGATTATTTTAGGTTAAGTCGAGGCCTCTCTTGGTGCAGATAAAGTACTTTGTAAATACCAAACTCTCACTTTAAATTAAACTGGAACATTTTCAGAATAAGTGGTATATATTCTAGAATCATAGAATCATTCAGGTTGGAAAAGACCCTTGGGATCATCAAGTCCATCCTTTATATAGTATATTAGGCAACAAAACCAATTATACAGAAGAAATATTTACTACTTATTACTGATGTGATGTACAATTCAATATTAACGGAAACGAAATTAATACAAAACTAACACCAGAAGTAAGACATTAAGAGTTCAACTTCACCTTGGGCAGGTGGACCACTGGCAGGAAATAAACCCCCCTGACATAAAGACACTCCACTTGTAAGAAACTGCTGCTCTGGCTTCCCAGAGTGTTTTGTCATGAGACTGGAGGAAGGCAGGTGAATTTGCTGTAAGTCACCGGTGTTGACTGCAAAGCTAATGAGATGAGACTAAGAGACAAAATTACAAATTATGCATTAGTTTCCCCAAGTAAATATCTAAGCATGAATACTTGACATGTAATCGCCCTAAACATGCTACTTGAGAGAAGTCATTTATAACAATGTTGGAACACAGATGTGCTTGGATATTATTCTGCCTTTCAAAAAAGCATGGAGGACTATATAAAGAAACAATTTATAATTGTTCTTTGTTTTGTCTGAATGGCTATTATTAAAGTTTCTTCATTTACAAACCTCTAAACAAATTTAGCGGGAATGAGAACATTTCACAAATTTTGCATTTACTTTCCACAGACACAAAAAGTACGGGGGGGAAGACGAGCAGATATCTGGGACAGAAACAGAAATATAACTTTTCCCCAAAAGCTCTAAGGTCACATGCTGGCCACTGGGCCTTTCTTTCTAATACTAAGATATAATCGGAATGATTATAATGTTAACACTGAGATACGGAAGAAACAGATTAAGCTGCAGCGTCTGCATCGTTACTTAGACACCTGAATATTCATTTGCTGCTCCTGTAACTTTTCCAAATGTTGAATCTGTTGCACCATGAAAGTATTCATTTGGTTTGCAAGCTCACTGACTCCTTCATGGTAACAGGGCTTCTCATGCTGAGTCTTAGTATTTATTTGCTGTTCAGCAACACGCTGCAATTGTCTGTCTGTCTCCTGTAGTTTATGAAGTAATTCTGAAACTAAGTTAACTTTTGCTTCCAATTCATTTTGAACCTAGGAGAGAAAAAAAAAAAGGAAAAAACCCTTACTGCAAAAGAGGTGAAAGCATGCTGCCTTTCATCACTTAAAGGGGGCTTATAACAAGATGGGGACAAACTTTTTCACAGGACCTGTTATGACAGGACAAGGGCTAAGGGATTTAAAATAAAAGAGGGTAGATTTCAACTAGATAGAAGTAAGACGTGAAACACTGGCACAGGTTGCCCAGAGAGGTGGTAGATGTCCCACCTCTGGAAACATTCAAGATCAGGCTGGATGGGGCTCCAAGCAAGCTGATCTAGTTGAAGAGGTCCCTGCTCGTTGCAGGGAAGTCAGACTAGATGACTTTTAGAGGTCCCTGCCAACCCAAACCATTCTGTGATTTGATAGGGAACAAAATATCCTTCCCATCCATCATGGAATGATTTGCTTCCCAAAACACAAAAATGAAATCCTGGTTACCCCTCATGCCTGGTGGTTTAGCAATACTATGAAATTATTCTAAAAGACAAATCAAATGGTCTCTGTCCATTTTCCCATTTAACCAAATCCAAATTAGTTCTCGGATATATTGGTCAGCAAGTCTGAGATTATCAACACAGAGAAAACAGTATGCAGACACATTCAGTCTCTCTGGCTCAAATACCAACAATTTCAGGTGTGCTTAAAACATCTACTATTTTAAATGGACAGAGAACTAGTGTTACCACAAGCTACTTACTTTAAGAAGCGGAGCTGTAGTAGCAATGGCAGCAGCAGTTGCTGCTGCAATGGTTGTTGCAGAATCAACCTCCCCCTGTGCTGACCTGGTCTCGTGACCAAGGCTTTTCTTTTCCTCTGTGGAGGCATTTCCTAAGAGCTGCACCTTCTCCTCCTTAAGTAGAGGAGCATTTTGAGCTCTATAAAAATAAACAAGTGCCTGTAAATAGCATTGTTTCATCCCCTCCAAGCAAATGATTTCCCACATGCAGCACTGATATCTCATAGTTACAGGACTAGTTATACAAGCATTTCTCCTTGAAGCTCTTGACAGCTAAGAAACAATTTTATTCTATCTTTTAGCATGACAGAAGAAATTTCTCAGGATTGTGTTACAAATTCTAATATAAAAGGCATTTCCATGTGATGACTACAACCACAACAAAGAATATGCTTACAGGTTGTTTTTTGCAAAGTTCAATGTACTAACTATATTTCTGATCTTCAAGATTTCCAGCCTGCAGATAAACAGCATATGTCCTTACCTGTCTTTAAAAATATTACATGTTTTTGGTATGAAATTAATTATCGATCAGAGAAGATCTTGCCTGACTCTTGTATCATGAAATCATTAATTCAAATAGCGTGAAGGGATTACCAAAAATATGCAAAATAAACAAGATACTACAGTTAGCTCTGAATGACAAAATAAACTGAAAATACCTTCATAGCCAGAAAAAGAATACTAAGAGAGAAGAATAACTTTTTCCTTACCAGCAATGCATTTTGGCATAAACTGAAGAAATATAGCAGTGTATCTGTACAGAAAGAGAACAGCTAAGACACAAACAAGAACACCACCACATACTTACTTTTGCTTTAATACTGCTCTCAAAGCCTCTTTCTGGCCAGTAGCATATTGAGAAATAAAAACATCATCTGTGGGGAAGGACACAAAATACACTTTGTCAAATTAACTGAGACAAAATGTCTATTTTAGAGGTAGACACAAAGCATTATTTCAACAATATGTACAGTATTGATGTGAACAACCTGTTGCCTGCACAAACCACATTATCTATTGCAATAAAAAACTGTTTCCCTTCACTTAAATCATGATGAGTAATAAGTAGTAAATATTTCTTCTGTATAATTGGTTTTATTGCCTAATATACTATATAATGGTTGGACTTGATCCCAAGTGTCTTTTCCAACCTGAATGATTCTATGAGAATAAGAGTCAGCTTCATTTAACACAATTTTATATAGTATTGAATGTTGGTATCAATAAAATCTATTTTGGTATGCTGTGAAAATGACAATACCTTACTTTCATAAATTTTTGAGGAAAATGCCATATAAATGGTAACGAGTTCAGACAATCTATTCAATAAAACCCTGCAAAGTCAAACTTAAAAAAATGTTAAGTAAAAAAACCAGAACTGCAATATGAATATTTTCCAGCAGTCATCATAATTTACAAAAGATTTTCTTAATGGCTTTAAATGAGCCTAAAGGGATTGCAGGCTCTCCATCTACTGTTTGCTGAGCAGATATGGCAGGTTTGGTGTTTCTGTACTGCTAATTACACACAGCTAGTACACACATACTGACAAGCCAGATAGCTGCTGCCTCTGTGAGCGTCACAGGAAACTCAGGTATTGGGTTTTGGCCTTATTGTGGGGGTGCAGATTTGTGTTTCTTTCCTCTACACAGCCACAGATATCCCAGAAACTTACAGAAGGGTAAGTGTATTTTCATTAAAAACCCTTCATTCCCCAAATCTGATTGAAACTTACCAGGAGATTCAGCAGGAAAAGGCACTGACAATGTGATTTCTTAGGTTCTTAAGAATTAAACATATACTTTCATGATGTAGGTTGCTTGCAGAAAAATATGCATATGCATAATTACAACAGCAAAATGCATCCAAACAAGGTGTGTGCCCCCCAAATTTTCCATTCAGAGACATGAATAGTTCAATTGGCAAAGGGAATCTCAACATTCTCATGCAGTAGAAGTTCCTCTTGGCTAATCACAAGAGCTACATAAGCTAGTGTAATACTACCAAGACTGAAGTAACATTTGCAAAATTTTAATTATTAAAGAATGCAAATTACAATTATCATATTTTTATCAAAGACACCTTTGAATATTTTCACTCAAAACTTTCTATATTGAAGAAAAAGACCAAAGATAAAATTAAAGCTCACTTTTTGTCTAATAAGTTTTCTTACCACAAAAGGGGCTGTAGCAGTGCATTGATGCATCTTACCTTTAAGTCTTCTGCTGTCCTCCAGTAGCAGTGAAAGGTCTCCTTGTACTGCAGCTTCTCTAGGATAATCCTTCAGAACAAGAAGAGCAGAAAAGCATACATCAAAGCCTCTGGTACCAGCAGCCAAAATTTGAGAAGTAGATATATTTGTGTATTCAGCAATTCTAAGTATCTCCACACACTAACGTGAGGTCTTGGAACAAAACATGTTAAGACTTCTAACACAAAATATTCTGGACTTTGTAGTCAAGAGCTCACATGAACTTTTAGGGACTTAAAAATAGAAACAATTCAAATTAAAAGTAAGTATTCTAGTGCTGATTAAGTCTATTCTCCTCATTTATGGCCAAAGAAGCATTAGCGAAACTACACATTTAAGTTTGTACACATTGCTCATCTCAATTCAGGATTGCCCACACAGACAGAATTAAACACTGCAGCATTGAAGGGGTTGAGCTGAATTTTCTTTAAGTGCAACCCATGAATAATCAAAGTCTGTGAGAAGTCACAGAGGCAAGTTAGGAACATAAAAATCTCTTATTTAACCTTATTTGATGGTGGAGCACTCCATCATCATTTGGAGACTTTTGCTCAGCTCACTATGTGTACTCCAAGCCACAGAGAGACTTTGCTGCAACTCTCTCACAGCATAGGTTGATTTTATCCTCATGCATGGATCTCAGTATGGATGCCCTAGAGACAAGTCTCCACTGCATGTAAGATACAACAAACAAATCACAAAGCAATAAACCATTTGATTGTAAGTATTGAAGAGACAAACTAATGTCCATTTCGCCACCTGTCATACGAAAAGAAAAAAAATCTACAAAAAGTTTTAGGGTTTTTAAACATTGTGGCATGTGTAAACACTTCTTCAAGGGAAGAATTACACTAAAATTTAAAAACAAATTTTGGTATTAATTATGCAGCAGTATAGTAAACAAAGCCCCTCCAAACACTCCAGCATTAATACCACGTTAGCAGCAACTCAGAAAGCAGCTACACAGTTATTCTGTGGAAGCTGAGCTAAAGATTTGCTATGCTTTTAGAGGAACTACAACTTTTTGAGAAAAATTCTCTTAGGGATTGCAGGAAGCAACAATAACTTTCCTTACCATTTGTGACAAAAATGCAGGCTATGCAGACTTTCCTACTGAAAGCAGATGTTCTGGACATCCTTTAGTACTCGGGACTTCTAAAATAAAAGCAGTTTTACTGTGGTCAAAATGATTTCTTATGCATTTTCAGTATACCTTGACTAACCCTTTTAACTAAATCTTTCCCCTACCTGTATCTTCCAATATCTAAACATAATGACTTTCATAGCACAAATGACCGGTGCCATCAAGTTGAAGCTTATGAATGTTAATAAATTCTGTGAGCCTGGATTATAACTTATTTTGCAATAAATGAAAAAGTCTCTGCAAAACAGAGTACTAAAAAAATCAACGTTTATCTCAAATTCAAGTCTAAAGATCATAGGAATATAGAAAGCTACTTGTCTAGAGAGACCATTATATGACAATATATCTTACAGAAGGCTGACACTAAGGACAGTATACATTTTAGTTATGTCAGAGACTAATATGTCTTCCTTACACTATAACAGTAACGTTTTCTGAAGGTGTTTGAGCCTTGACCCCAAAAAGACTAAAATCCCTTCCCCAAACTCCAAAGACTATAACTGATATGTAAAGAAACAAAATGAATATTCTATTTGACTAGATAAGTAATAAGTAGCACAGATTGTGTCAGTTTTGAATTTTAAGAGTACATGGTGCATCACTACAATCTCATTCTGTTAAAAAGACTTAAAATTATTTACTTAATACTACTAAAAATAGAGGGGTTTTTAACAAAAAAAAAATTACAAAGAAGGACGCAATTGTGAGGGGTTTTCTTCCACGTTGTTTACTCATCTATGTGAGCTTTGTTGGTACAGGGAGTTAACAGGCATACGCTGTTTGTGTCAAGCAGGTGGGGTTCAGGAGGGGTAGAATTTGTCCTTCCCAAGATTACAAAGCAAGAAAAAGAATTTTAACAAGCAAAATTTAAAGTTACGACACTTAGCAGAGAAGCTTGTTTTTTCCTAAAAGTTTTTTGAATAATTGAGTAATTCACCAGCTCTGAAACTCATATCATTCCGTAAAACCTGCAAAAACTCTATAAATAAAAAAGACTAGAGCTGAATGACTTTCTCAGAATGCCTACTTCCAACAGTTAAAATTTGCCACTTTTCAAATGTCCAATAAACACTTCCTTAAAAAGGCAGGTTTGTACAGCCATAGCTTGAACATTTCCTAGCTTAAGCTCTTCAGAAAAAAATTAATCTTTAAAGCAGAGAAAGTGAAGTGTTTAAAATACTTCTGATCTCTCTTCCAGTATAAAACCACACAATAATTAACAAAATTTCATGAAAACACATGGAGGCCCTAATATTGGAAGTACTCAGAGCTATCTGTTGGAAGAAGCAATTTTCCATGAGGCACAGATCTGCTGGCTGACTACACTTGGGGCACAAAATTTAAGAAAAACATATAGCGTCTAAAAAGATGAGCTACAAACTGCATTAAAACCTGTGGCAGACTGTAAATGAACTGACCTTCTTACTGTTCTTCTTAAGGGCCCTCCACACGTACACTGTTCTATCCTCTGATGCTGCCTAAAACATTCCCGCCTAATATACCTGGGAAATTTCACGATGGAGGTCACAATTTTTTCGATGAAGATAGTAATTGCCTTATATAATGGACTAGGAGTCCAGAGTCAAGCTCTGCTTACGGAGCTGACTGACTCCCCCACTTCTTATGGCCGAAAACACAGTTTGGGAAAACAAACGCACGTAATTTCTGAGAGAGCAGTGATTTTTGCAGGACCAGAACGCAGAATTTCCTTTAATTATAGAACTACCGCACGACTGAAAACACGACACGGCCATTTTACCTCACGCCGAAGCCGCGCACCCGGTGCCGCGCTACAACCGGTCCCGCGGGCTGCCCCGCGCTCAGCCCCGCGCTCGGTCCCTCTCGGTACCACCGGGAGGAAGCAGCGTTTCCCGTCTCCAGCCTCAGCTGCCCGGCAGGGGGAAGCCGCCTCACAAACCTGATTGATAGCGACCGTCAGGTTTTTTTTTTTTCATACGATCACCAGCTCCCGCCGCGGCACCGACGGGCTCCTCCCTGCCGAGGCCAGCGGGGTGAAGGAGCGCACAGCCCACCCCGAGACCGGCCCAGGAGTCCTGGCTGCGGCTGGAGCGGCCTTCGCTTCCACGAGGCTTAGAAGGGAGCCCAAAGCAGCGCCCCAGCAGAGGCCAAACGTGCCTCCACGCAGGGAAAGCAACCTGAAGGCGACGAGGAGCGGTACCTCCCACGCCCCCGGCCGCTTGCCCTCCGCCGGCTGCCTGACGGAGCGAGAACTCGCCGCCCGCGCCGGAAGCGCCCGCCGCTATGGCAACAGCGACAGCCCGCGCACAGTCAACGCCTCAACAGCGTCCGGAGGGAAACCTGCTCCTCCCTTACCCCGCTTCCGCCGGCGGATGAGAGCGTCGCTTTCCGGGGAGGAGAGCCCGCTGGTTCGGCAGGGCCTGCAGCGGCCCGGCCTCCTCTTCACCCTCCCGCGGGGGCCCGGTTCGCGAAGGTGCGGGTGAGTGCGCGCGCAGATGGCGCCGCTTCTCCTGAGGGGGAGAAAAGGAAGGAAGGAGGAAAGGAAGGAAGGAAGGAGGAAAGGAAGGAAGGAGGGAGGGAGCCCGGTGGGGCCTCATGCTGAGCCCTGCAGCGGCGTGCGGTACAGCGTGCGGGGCGCGGGCTGTGAGGCGTGTCAGGCTGGGGTCGGCCGTCAGGGGCGGGCGTTATGGGGAGAGGTGCGGCGGGACGGGCGACAGGACAGGAGGGACAGAAAAGGTCCCCTCGAAGAAGGGGAGGAAAAAAAAAAAAAACCCACTATCCTTTTAGAGGCATTTAGGCATTTCTACTGCCGGGGGCGGCTTCTCTCTTCCTGGACCCGAGCGGAGGGGAGGCGGTGCAGTTGTGAACCGGCACCGGCCTGGCGGGTGCTGGGCCTGCGGCCTTGGGGGGTGGCCTGGCCAGCGTCTGCCTGGGGGAAGAAACTCAAGGTGCCCTTGAAAGCAGGGACTGAAGGATGTAGTAAAAAAAACAAAACAAAACACCAAAAACCAGAAATAAACCCTAAACTGAAGCAAACAAACAAACAAAATCAAGGTGAAATGGTTCTATTTCCAGCTTAGATTTTGATCTTACTGAGTCACAAGGATCAGCCAGGCCTAATCTAACTTAAATAGTAGACAACATATTTTTCTCTCAGGGCAGATGCCGTTGCATGTGTTCAGTCTGTTCAAAGAGGCTGTTGGGGTGTTTGGATTCAGACTTGCTGTGTTAACTTGTTAGGAGACCTTTTCTGCCATTGACCCGTTTTCCTTCAGAGCAGGGTCTAGGCCCGCACCCAGGAGATAGGACATATAGCAACCAGCGCACAGTATACATCTCATCATCCAGCCACCACCTGACAGTCCCTTTCTCATATCACTGTCAGCCTCTGAAGGCAGAGCACAGCCTGTGGAGCGAGAAGACCTTTGTGTAATCACATTCTGGCACCAGTCTGAGGGAGAGTGGCTGAACCATGGAGGAGCGGGGAGAGTCAGGCTCTGCCTTCCTGGCACACACTGGGACCAGCACTGCTGCCTTTTGCTGGGCTGGTGCAGGACGGAAGGTTGGTTGCCCAGGCACACAGCACCCGGAGTTCAGTGTTAAACTGTCTCCTGTGTTGATTTTGATGTGATTAGTTTAGCATCCTGCTGGTTTCATAGGTCTTTGGATTAGCTGCAGTAAAAGAGCTTTTGGAGTCAATGAGGCTTTTTTTTAATCTGAGGCCAATCAAGTCCTAGCCTAATAATTACCAACTATAGAAAACAATCATGCATTTAACAGACTTTAAAAATTAACCAGATACACACCTTTCTGGCAGCGATCACATAGCACATTTTTAGATGTTAAGCCTGTAATTTATAGCTACTGAAGAGGTGAAGTAGAGCCCTATAATTTCACTGCCTGCTGTGTGGGGAGTGTAAAGTACCTGTAGAGGGACAAGTGGTTCAGACACTGAAAATCAGGTAGTGCCATTCTGCTGATGTAAATAAGAGCTATTTCCCAAGTGCAAGTGTAAAAGCTTTGTGGAATGGCAGTTCAGTAAATCAGGAATTTTAAACTTGCCAAACTAGTTACAGAAGAACGAAAAAAAAAAAGCTTTGTTATCAACAAGCATAAGGAAGCAAAACTAAGTGTAAGAAGATGGAGCTGACAGTTGAAACTTTAGTTTTCTGTGCTTGGGGTAGGAGGTATAGGATAGGATTCTCTGTCCTTTTTAACTGTAGTAATCTACTTACACTGACTTCATAAAACTGTCACTGATTTTTCTTGAAACAGGCTGAGGAATGAGAGGAGTTGCTGTCCCTTTTCAATAGTTGTTGTCCCAGATGATTGTCACGTCTGCCTCTCCTAAAACAAGTTAGAGTTTTACATTAACCCGAGTGATGCCTTGTTTCTTCAGAGCAGCCTTGAGAGGAACCTCTGTGACCTATCTGCCCATGAGGAATTCTTGGTCGTGGGAGTGTGTGTCTTAAATCCAAGAATCATGGGTGTCTTCATCTCCAATCCTTGAATTGGCTTCCTGTGGACTGAAAAAGTGTCATGTTAAGGGGCAGATGTTATAGTTACTCTGCTACAGGATGGGGATATAGGGGAAATGCTACAGAGGGGATATAGGGGAAATGCAGGCTAGTGAGAGTCACAGTGCTGGTTTTAGGTGCTTAGTTTTCTTTCTGTTGTAGAAACAATTATTAATGTTTTGTTCAGAAGGCTTGCTTTCCCTTCCCCCTGCTGAGAGACTGGAATAGGTTAAGCTTTCTGAAACATGTATGTCTTCCTCAAAACTTGGCAAAGCATAATACAAGGTTAATTATAAATAGCCCATGCTAAAGGGCTAAACGAACTTATTTCACAAAGTGATTACTACTTCAGTGCTGATTTCTCTTCCATGAGTTGATGTGAATTCAACTGAAGGATCTTGTTCTTGTCCATGTGTAATGCAATGCTAGCTTGCCTTACCATCTGTGATAGGGCTTTTCTTCCTTTTCTCTTAATTTATATATTATCTGGCTTTCAGTATTTGTCTAGGAAACCTGCAGGAATGCTTTCAAGACCATGTTTTTTTTTTACCATGTTGGATTAGGAATGCGAGTCTTCCTTGAAGATACTTGCTTAAATTCTTGGATCTGTGGCTGTTCATTATTCAATTTTTCTTTGTCTGTTTCACATCCTTTAAGGCCATTCTCACTCTTCCATATTTTCTTGCATTTAACTCACTGTATCAAATGACCGGGACGTTTGCTCTGGTTTAAGTGTTTGGTGAGAATGCAGCTTTGTGGAAACCAGGTGTCTTCTTCTCTGATGGGAGCTCACTTACCTGTCATCTCTTCAGAGTGGCTGCCATTTCTGCTTGCCTCACTATTTTTACAAATGACATCACTGAAACTGCAAGGCTAGAAAATGGTATTGCTTACTTCTTCCCCGACTCCTGCCCTAGTTTTACTTTCTGCGTTTTGAAGCATTTATAAACACCTTTTTTTTTTTTTTAATCTCTTTAACTGTTTGAAATGCTTAAAAAGTATTTAAAGGACAGCAGTTAGCAGCAGATGGACCTGGGAAGGTTTCATACCTGGAATTATCTTGGAAGTTCCTTTACATTTCATTTCCTTTAGGTAATACATTTCATTTAGGTAACTTTTCAAGTGGATTTCTTGAAAGCTTGCTAGCAAAGTTGCATTTAAACACAAGGACATGTAAAATCACATTCTGTTGTAGAATGTTGTAGTTGATATATATATATACTTTCTGTGTGAAACTTGACTTTTCTCTTCAGAATAGGTGAGTGAATCACGGGCGGTAGAATATGGCTGGGCAAATATCGGAATCGGAGCAGATCAAGCAGGTAAGGTGCTCTGTTCATGAGTGGTGGCTTTGAAGATGTTATAGCAACAAAAATTTAAACATTTGACTTTTGACAGGCACAGTGTAGTGTCTGATTTAAGTATTATTGGCATTTGGTCCTGGAATTTTCTGACTTGTAGTGACTTGTTCTGTAAATATTAGTGTCACCAGATGGCCCGTGCAGTTGTGTGTAAGAAACTAATGTAGAAGGTTTTTAATATTCATCTGTTCAATTTTTATTTACAGTTCAAGGAATTTCTTGGAACATACAATAAACTTACAGAAAACTGCTTTCTGGATTGCATAAAGGATTTCACTAGTAGAGAGGTTAAACCAGAAGAGGTAGGTAAATGCCTTAATAACCCTTTCGTAGAATTGTTGTATAGCATTCAAGTTTTAGAAGCAACTTTAAAAGTTTTGGTCTTTGAACTCGCTAAAAAAAAACTAGGAAGCAGCCTTAGTGGAGTACAGGTGTCTGGTGGATCCTCACACTTCCAAGTGAGGGAGTGTGTTAGTGGAAGAAAGAGCTTGTCTCTAGTTTTGCTGCTTCAAGTATGTCCCAAGGTGATGATAAATACTTCTTTGCACCCCAACAGTCTGTTTACAGAAAGAAACCGAAGAAAGCCAAGTGCTATTGATGTGTTAGACATCAGCTACAGATGAACCTCGGGCTAGGACTTGGGGAGGTTTTGTTGTTGTCTTCTTCTATCTGCCCACATTCCCTGCATCACAGTGAGTCACAGAAACGTGGGGCTCCCCGTTAAATCCCCTTCTCTGCTCTGCAGGGAGCTCCATCACAGCTGTCTGCCAGAAAGACTAAGCTCTTGGTAAGGTTGTGTAGTTTTTGCCTCTCCTCTCCTGTTGAGAGGCTGTTTCAGAATCTCATAATTTTGTTAGTTAAAAAAAAAATCTAATAACCTTCGCTTGACCCTGCTGGCATGGGGAAAAAAATCCCCAAAGTTTTTGATCCCCAAAGATTATACTTTTTTCTTCTGCTACCTGAAGTGTTACAAGAATTAATTCAAAAATAATGGTTCGCATAGGTTTTCATTAAACTGGGGATCCAAAACCAAAGAATGCTCATTGGAGGGGAATAAAACTTAAGGTTATTTAGATATTAAAAAAAATTCTTAGATTCTGATCTGCCTTGTTTTTTTGTTCTGCAATCTGCAAAGGGGCCATGTCTGGCTAACAGCGAAGGCTAGGAAGAAACTTCTTTTTATGGGAAGTTTTGCTCCTGATTATCAGTTATGGGGGTTTTGGGTGTTTTTGCAGAGCATCTGGCTCTTGCCTCTGCTTGGAACAGGACGCTGATCTCGATGCACCTCTGGTCTGGTCTGGAAATACCTATGGTCCTATTTAAAGTTGTAGTTTCTTATTAAAGGTGAATACCTCCAGGCATTTCCTTTGAGATTTTACATTTGAAGAAACACCTTCCGGGCTCTTTCCATGCAGCAAGTTTTCACTGCAAGTGCAGTGTCCCCTGGCACCACCCCATAGACACCGGGCCTCTGGGAGAAGTCCCTTAGAGCAGTTCCAAAATGTGCCTCCCAGGTCAGACGTTCCTGCTGAAGGGGTTTTGTTGTAGCTGATGCCAGGTCAAGAAGAGAGAGAAGGGTGGGTGTCGTGCATAATTTTGTCTTGTCCATTTTCAGCCCCTCTGCTTTTCACATCCCTTTATACTGAGCAGAATCAAAGAAATTTGTGGTTTTCCAGTAATCGTGCAAAGTGGTCATCTTTCTTTTCCGTCTAAATTTGTTAACTTTTACAGTGATAACTCTTTCTCTACACTTAAAGAAAGAGCACATTCCTCATCCCCCATCCCCAAAATCCCCAAAATTTAAAAAATAATACCACGGGTGGAATTAGGTCCTGGTATTTCTTTCCCTGCCCAGAACTGCAGAGGATACTTTGTTTGCTGTTGTGAAGGTTAAACAAGCAGGTACAAGAAGACTGATAGAGGAAAAAGGAACCGGGTCAAAAGTAGCCTGAGCTAGCATGCAGCAGACTATGTTTGACTGTCTTTGTAAAGAGAATTTTTTTTAAAAAAAAGACTCTAATAGATATAGTATTTATTGCAAAATAAAATGCTTTATATACTTTTAATTTCACAAGAGGTGCCCAAGGATTAAGTGATAAAATCTACCATATCTGAGATGTCTTCCATATGAGGATGAATATTAAAAGATGTTTCAGACATCTCTCAAAAACTACATTTCATGTTTTTCACTGCAGAAAGAAGCTGTGCACAAGTAGGCCCCATCTTGAGCTTAACAGAGAGTATGAGATGATGTCACCTGATCGTTTATCCCTGTATATTATCATAGTTTGGATCCTGTTTGAGGAAGTGTTTTAATTCCTGTGTGAAACCTCCTGTTTCCCTCTTCTTCTAGATGACCTGCTCAGACCACTGCTTACAGAAGTATTTAAAAATGACACAAAGGATCTCCATGAGGTTTCAGGAGTACCATATCCAGCAGAACGAAGCTCTGGCAGCCAGAGCAGGGCTGCTTGGCCAACCTCGTTAGAGAGGAGCACCCTACGCAGAGCTTACAACCAGTGTCCCCTGGGCAGGAATGCAGCTGGGGTTTTCTACTCTCAGGAAAAGAGCTCGAGATGCTTTTCAGACACTGGAAACCCTGAAGGTTACACAAGCAGCTCATCCTGCTGGACTGGCAACGGAGTCTGTTTCTGGGGTCCTTTTCACCCCACAATGGGTCGTACTGGTACAAACTTTTCCAGGGTGTTTAAATCTCACGGGTGGTGGGAGAGCTCTACTTCCTTTCTGCTAGGACTGGTTCAGATGAAAAAAAAAAATGTGATGTGGGAAATACACTTCTATTTTATTCTTTTTTTTAAATCAAGTAAAATAAATGGAACCTCTACACTTGTACGTATGTTCTTTCCAAAGATATGTTTTTAGGATACTGCTTGAAAGCAGTGGTTTGTTTTCTGGGGCTTCATTCCTCATCTCCTAGAGAGCTTTGTTCATGCACAGCTGCTTAAGTTGCTGGTAACAGAATTGGTGACTTTTTTCAGCAGCTGGGGATCTGTGAATACGTTCTTTCTCTTAATTTGAGAAGAACTTCTGTCGAGCCCCCCTCGCAGAGCCCTGTGATCGCTCTGACTCTCCTGGAGTCGGGGTGAGGGCTCTGGAGAACAAGCCCTACAAGGAGAGGCTGAGGGAACTGGGCATGTTGAGTTTGGAGAAGGGGAGGCTGAGGGGAGACCTCCTTGCCCTCTACAACTCCCTGAGGGTGTAGAGAGGTGGGGATTGGCCTCTTCTCCCAAGGCAATCATGACAGGAGCAGAGGGAATGGTCTGAAGTTGGGGCAAAGGAGGTTTAGATGAGATATCGGGAAGAATGACTTTCCTGAGAGGGTGGTCAGGCCCTGGAACAGCCTGCCCAGGGAGGTGGTGGAGTCACCAGCCCTGGAAGGGTTTCAGAAACGTGTAGAGGTGGCTCTTCAGGGCAGCTCTAGTGCCCAGGATTGGGGGGTTGTGTCTGTTTGTGGGTGGGTGGTTTTTTTTGGTGGTTGGACTTGATAATCTCAAAGGTCTTTGAAACCATCTTCCAACCATAACTATTGTGTGATTCTGTGATAGTATTCCATACAAATTCCACGTTTTACCCCTCCTTACCTAACTGGCACAGCTGGCAGGGGGGTGGTACATCAGGTCAAGCTGTACCCAGGTGAGACGAGTAGCGTAGAAATAGCTGAAGACACTGTCAGGGCTGAAACAAAAACGTTTCTCTGAAGAACAGGGACAGAGGGAGACACTGCCAGCAGCACCCACCTGTGCTCCTCAGCACCAGGGCTCACAGCAGGAGAACATCAACCCTTCTGCTGCTGAACGACCCGCAGGCTCTCGCGAGGGAGCTCTAGTGCTGGTCATTCAGCAATGAAACAGAGAGAAAACCACCACCACCCTCTCTCTGGGGATTTCTGCAGTGAGTGACCTGTTCCGGTGAATTCAAGCCAAGTACCATAAAAGAGATGCTTTTTCACCTTTGGAAACGATTGGTGTGGGAGAAGCAAGAGCAAAAGGGCAATAACCCAGAGCAAGGGCAGGTGGTTGCAGACCTGAAGCAGAACCAACCAGCACCGCCCAGAACAGAAGGTGGGATTTCTCTGAAAATGGGAAGAAGAAGGAACAGCAACATGAATAGGGTTTAGATAACAAAACAAATAGGAAGCCAGGAAAGTCCTATTCTTAGAAATGGTGAGAAAAAGTCTGCTTTCACAATTACTATTGCCTTTTCAGTTTTCTTTAAATGACAATGCATGATTTATCATTGGGCCATGAAGTGTCACAAAATCCACCACTCACTCGAACGCAAAACCCCTGAATTTACAGATTGCTCCAAAGCAATGGGTGACACTAATAAATGCTTGTGGAATCGGGGAACTCACAGATTTCCAAAGCAAACAAAAGCTTCCCAATAAATACCAGCTACTTATAATTTTAAACTGTGCCAGAGGCCTCTTAAAAAACCGTCCTGTTTGGTGAAGGGTAATAACTTGATAAATCGTGTGAGTTACTTATAAAATGTCCTTTTCCCAAGCCCTGGAATTAGAGCGAGTCAGTGTCTGGCAACATCCCCATTGGTCCCACTGTTTTATTATGTTCCCCACATCTCCAGAGGTAGGTCTTTATCCTGCACGTTATAGAAAATAATAAAATCCCAAGCACAGAGAAGTAAAAATAACCAGCATTTTAGTGCAAAATGCCCACAAAAATGCGAGGGCCCAGTGAAGTAAACTCCACGTACTTTTTGTTACCACACTCATCTCTGTCTTCTGGCTCCTCTGTCAGATTTGTTTCAAGTAATCAACTCAAACACACTCTTTTCTTAAAAAGAGCACAACAGCATTTCTTAGACTTACCCCTGTAAAGGAATTCCAGTATCTGCGAGCAGTGAATCACCTTTTGTCTTCTCTGTCTTTCAAACTAAAGGCATTTGCTGCTTCCTGTGAAGGTCACATGCTTCTGTACTTCATGAAGATACTGTAAATCTGTTTAACCTCCGCTGAAATAATAGCTTGTTACAACTGTTCCAACATATTTGCTTCTCCTGGATGATCCATTAAAACCGATTAAGAGGAGGTTTCTCAAACAGAAGTATCTGCTGGAGACGCCAGAAACAAGTAGAGATTTAACTGGGTACTGCCAGGCTCACACATGGGAGAGAAAATAAAAACTCACTAGCACACATGGAAAGAAAATGAAAACAAAAAAGTAAGGAAGTGAACCTTTTCTTACCTTATGCCTGGCATGCAAATGTTTCAAGTTTTTTTTTCAACTTTCAGATACATGCTAATACAAAAATAAGAAATCTGCCAGAAATCTGCCAGTTCTCTGTATCAATTGCAGAAGGTGGGGGCAAAGTCTCAATTTTCTTACAGCCCTTTTTAACAGTTCTAACATTGTTTAGTCCTATAATCTTAATTTTTATATATATATATATATATGTATTTTTTTAACCTCCTAACTAAGCTAGAAATAACATACATCATTTTGAGATAAACTGTAAAAGATAAGAAGGCAGGAGAAAAGCATGAAGCCTGCCAAGAGGGGGCTTTATTTTTGCTTGCTCTGGCAAACATGATCCCCAATTCAGTATAATCATAATTACTGTGTCCTCTACAGAAAAAAATCAATTCAAGGCAGTGGAAGACAATTTGGAATTTATTTTATGCCAACAAGGTAGAAATAAGGGGATCATAGTGAAGTTAGAAATGAAAGACCTGTTAGGGCTTCTCGGTGATTTCACCTTTAGTACAGGATAGTCCCATTTTATATAGTTAATCTTCTTTTCCCTACAGTATTTTTAAATATCATAACAAACTACTTTAAACATCTCCTGAACAACCTGGCTAACAGATCCATTTCCTGCCAGAAAGATAAAACTAGGAAACAATCAGTAACAGACCAGAGCCTTTCCCACCCATCTTTTCTCAGAGGTTCAGTTTTCTGGCAGAGCAGAGCTGTCAGCCTGGGTGAGGGCCTGCTCAAGATCTCACAGTTTGCACTCAGGGGTTAGGTATCTCTGCAAGATATAATTAATCCTATTATTTCACCAGTTTTAAAATTCTGCAAATGTTAAACATGGAAGATAATCTGAGAAAATGTGACCCGTGTTATTTCCTTTTAAGTGAGTATTATTTTTTATTCATAGCTGTTGTAAGATTAACAGTAAAAGTTAGCTCTGAAAAAAGTCTTTACAACAATTTATGGAGATAAATTTTCCTATTTAGGTAAGTCCAGACATTTACAAGAACAATCACTTAAATAAAAATAGAATATAAAGCCTATGTTTAAAACATGGCCTTTATTAATGCTGTCTAGTGAGCTCTATATTTATCTTACATTGAAATAGTTCTGCTTTGCTTAAGAAAAGACAGAAAAAGTACATTTACAAGAGTACTTTTTCTTTAATTTTCTGTGAAAATAGAAGGAATCGGAATCACAAGTTGACAAATGTAAAATGAAATTTCCAGAAACATCAATTGTAGTAATGCTATGCCATCACTAGTGTTTCTTTCTCTCTCCCGATATACAGCCTAGAGCATCTATGTCATGACTATACAGCACATTAAACACAGAAAAGGGAAAGAACCCCTTTCGATGTACAAACATGAATAAAAAAATTGATAAAAAAAATCACTTTTATACATAATGTATATGCAAACTGCTTTAAATACATGGTTTTGGAAGTTATTTACAAGCTGCTCCCCGTCTGTGGTAGAATCCACAGACAGAGCGTACACAGTTGCTTTACTCTATTGTTACATCTCAACTCTGGGAGATAGAAATCCATTCGGCAGTATCGCAAACAGGAACTCGTGACAAAACATCTTAAGGGCAACCCAATAAATTCTGTTCCTCAAAACAACGCCAGTATTAGGACTGCCAAAGTTTCCAAATACAGTCACGGTTTGACCCAGACGTGGGCTCAGGGATCTGCGCTGGGAGCAGATGGAGACAGACCCATGGGATACACAGGCCTGGCTACTGGATAAAACCTCCTGAAGAGCCGTAACTACTAAGTATGTTTTCTGGAAAGAGTGAACTAACCTAGAGGGTTTTTTCCAATTTTATTTATATTTTAAAAAATACATAAAAATACAACATCCAATGTCTGAATAAATATATTTAACAAGTTGCAAGATACCTTATTTTACACAAAAATTTCAGCTTTAGAAATCCTGTTAAATAACTTCATTGTTGTTATATATTTCATTTTTTGTCTTTTTGTAACAAAATAAAAACTCTGAAATTACATAGAAAAAAGACAAAATATTTTTGTCAAGGGATAAGATAGTCCACTGAAAACCTATTCACAATTCCACTGTAAACATTAATAAACAGTAAAATAGTTGCATAATTGTGTGCTCAAAAATCCTATAAAAAGTGGAAGACTTATTACAACTGTAGTTTTCAGTCAACTACACTTCCTTTCACAATTTATTTTGTCCCATTTACACCTTTAAAACTGGGCACGTCGCTGAACACGTACTTTGGCAGTTCTGTATCGCAAGTGCTTCCACAAAGAGGAACTACTCACCAAGAGCTACCTAGAGCTTGGTGAAAGTGCAGGAGTTACGCAATTATTTTGGATAATACTCTGATGTCTGCTTGGTTCACTTGCTTTTCTAAGGTCTCCCTAGAACACCTGAATGCTTCATTGGACATAACTTTCCAAATTTGGTAAGTGCCCTTTCTCTGCATTAATAAAAACAAAACAAAAACTAACACAATCACAACCATGTCACATTGTGCCTACAAACCTTCAGTTACCAATAAGCTTCATTGCTCTGAATGGTAAATTAAGCAAAAGAAGAGGGTAGGAGAGAACAGGTACAGTCCAGTAGTGGAAGTGTGTACAGAATATAGTTGGCAATACCAAGCCAGTCGAGTGCTTTCTGGGGTTGAATTTCAGGATTTAATGTCCATGGCAGCAAGTTGCTGGCAAGGCAGAGAAAATGGGTATCACCTGCACTCTACAGCAAGCACGTTTTGTGGAGGAGAAGATGATGATGGACTCATTCCAGTATCCGATGAAGCAGATGACATGGATGCTCCTGTGTGTGACACTGAACATACAGAAGAACAGATCAGCATCAGATCATCAAAGCACGTGTCAGAGTGAAGGCTCCCTTGGTTACTAGGCTTGTGGTTTACAAGACCACAAAGCAGCATGGTCACAGAAAACCAATACAGATTTTTTGTCAATTGCTTTCATTGCTACGTTCCCATAAACTGGATGAGTAACCTTACCCCTTCTGCATCACAGACCAATCTTTTCAGATAAATCAGATGAGTCGTTACATTGATGAAAAACTCAGACCAAGCTTGTACTAGGAAGCCCAAGTGTCTAATACACAGTTACAAATCAGCGGATTCACTGAAACCAGCATAGTGAATGCAGCCAGTTCTGTTAGGTTCAAGTTCTGAAAAGCCACAAATATTCTTTCTAAATATGTATACTTACAAACACAATAAACAGACATTAATACTTTTTTCTTTTCCAAAAATACTGACAATTAAGTTGCTTTGAACAACGTATTTTTAAGGAAATTAATTTCTCATAAAGCACATCTGAAAGTTACCTTCTCTGTCTTTCTTTTTCAATCGTTTTCTTCTCCTGTCTATGGTTGCTACTTCTGACTTCAAGGACATGTAGTATTTTCGTATTTCCTGTAGTTTTTCTTGCAAGAAGGAGATCCTTTCAGCGCTGCTCATATTGTCTAGTTCATCTTTAAAGTGGGAAATAAGAAAAAATAGCTTCATCAAGGTGATTTTAAACAAATGAATGCAACTCTTAAGAGCGTACAAGATGCAGCATGAGCAATAACACAGCTCCGTAACTGCGCCATAAAAGGCCTATACCTAATTTAGAATCCCCAAATTTGCAAGTTTTTCTACCAGAACAAATTTTCTTGTAAATTCCCTCTAACCAAGTCACTTAAAGAAGTCTTACTGAGCTGAAAACTCCATTTGTATAGTCTAGGTGAAACATTCTGGTGGTGATGTTTCTCTCTGTGTTTATCCTTCTCTCCATCTTTGATGTGAGGTGAAATCACTCTCGCAGGTGATCGAGAAATCTTCTGCTGTTTGGATGCATTTATGTGTTTTACAGGAGTACATTTACTTGAACTGTCCAGTACAGGAAGGTCTTCACTGTCACTACTTTGTCCTGCAGTGAGAGAAAATGCATTTGGACTTTAAAAGAAAACAACACAAAACCAAACCAAACACTTCAACATTTTAAAAGCTGTAGTTTATAGTCAGAAAAAAAAAAATAAAGAAAAAATGCTCCTTCCTATTCAGAAGATCCTAAAATGCATACAAGACACAACATGCACTGAGCTCTCTCGTGCATTCATCCTTAATGCAGAAGTCAAGTTTTCAACTAAGCATTTAGTTAAAAAGCAATAGTCAATTTTTATTTTTTCTTTTACAGAAGCAGTAAGGAAGCTTATTAAAATAAGAAAAGGTATCTTATCAGTTCTCTAATAAAGTCACATATTTTGGGGTTCTAATATAAAGACGACACTAAAGTCTTTTTGGTAAAGATTAATAAAATGAAAACTGAATTAATACAGGTGGGTAGCACGTGATTCTGTACATTTACCAAATTGCTTTACACATTGAAAGGAACAGTTCTGAAACATGACTAAAAGCATAAAAGCTTTAACATGTTACAGAAAATATTAAGCTGATATATGCAAACATTTTAGACTCCCACAGTAATTGCCAAGTTTTACACAGGCATGTAAAATATGGCTGAATATTGTATGTCAGATAATTAATATTTTAGTTTGGTATTTAAGAATTATAACATTGCCACAGGGCCTAAATGTATTGACTCATTCAATACAATGATTACTAAAAATGAGCTGTAGAAACACAGTAATCCATACTTCTATAGCAAGTTAAAAATTAGTCACATACTTGAGATAAACCCACACAAGACTGCTTTTTGCTGAACAGATCTTTTTTAGCATCAAAAATGCTTTATACTTCATAAATGTACTTTTTCTCCAACGAGAAACACCAAGTAAGACTCTGAAGGAGATGTTTCTATCCAGAACAAATTTCCCTCTCCCAAATGAATACCCAACCAAATGCATAAAAATCAGCATAATAGTAAATATTTAGTAATTTCTAATACAGACTTATTAAAAAGTTTTTCCTAATGAAGTAACTAAAAATAACCAGGAAATTTCCCAGCAACACTGCTACCATGCATCTGGTTAAGTTCTCTCCAGTTAACAACCCATCATCACCATGAGTAATAATGAAGACCCCTGACAAGGCAGTCCCACCCAAAAGCAGTAAAGGGTAACACTGAGCAGAGCAGACTCTTATACAGGCTCGGGTCACTTGCCCAAATTCCCCCAGAGATGGCATGTCCAGGGTGGAGCTGGGCAATGGTGAGAAGGGGTTTCTCCCTAGCTGTTCTGAGGCAGAAGGGTGTGCAAAGCTCAAGGGGGGAGCTCAGCCATAGTCTCTGCCTGAAAGAGGCAGAAACTGTCTCCTGCGTTTGCCAGAGCGGAAGGAGCCACACAGACAGAGCTCTGGCCGCAGGGAGTGAGTACTTTAATGGATGGTAGTTGGGATGAGCCCTGTGTGAGATGTGACCAGGTGGATGATCTCCTCAGCCTGGCAGGAGAACTAAAAGAGGAGGCAGAAAGGCTGCATAGCATCAGGGAGTGAGAGAAAGAAATAGCAAAGCCACAGGGTTCCCAGCACATCTCAGAGCAACAGGCTGAAGGCTTCGGCTAGTGACCTATCCCTCAGATCTTGGAGAATCATCCCTTGGCTCGTGAAGAGCTAGCCAGATAATATCCCCCTCCCCCAATAAGTTTAGTTTAAAGTTTGGTCAATGAGCCCTGCTAGCTCACGAGCAGTCTTACTGCAGATTAATGGGGACGAGCCAGGGGCTCCTCAGGCAATAGGAACCAGGGAGTCACAGATGAAACACCTCAAAGGAGGCCACCTGAAGAGCAGCATGAAAGAAATGCAGCCGCTCCAGCCAGTCAGTGAGCTCCACTGGGCACCATGCTGAAGCACTCAAATGAAAATGCACATAAGCATGGAGAACAAACAAGAGGAGTCAGAGACACGTGTAGGCCTGCAGGGCTATGATCTTACTGGCATCACAGCGACATGTGGGATGGCTCTTATGATTGGAGTGCTGGAATGGAGGGACACAGACTCTACAGGAAGGACAGGCTGGGGAGACAAAGAGGGGGTGTTGTCCTCTATGTCAGTGAACATGGAACTCCAGCTGGGAATGGATGAAGATCCAATGGAGAGCTTATAGGTCAAGATTAAAGGGAACAGAGGCAGGTGATGTTACAGTAGGGTTCTGCTACAGACCACCTGACTAGGGTGACAGAGAGGGTGAGGCTCTCTATAGACAGTTAGGAGCAGCATTACGTTCAGAGAGCCTGGTCCTCAGGGGGGACTTCCACCATGCCAGTATCTGTTGGAAGGACAACACAGCGGGGCACAAGAAATCTAGGGAGTTCTTGGAATGTGTCGATGACGTTTTTTTTTCTTCAAATGGTTGGGAAGCCAACAAGGAAAGGAGCTGTGCTGGACCTTGTTCTTACCAACAAGTGTCAGCTGGTAAGGAATGTCAAGCTCAAGGGTAGCCTTGGCTGCAGTGATCATGAGATGGTAGAATTCAAGATCCTTAGGGCAGCAAGGAGGGTATGCAACAAGCTCACCACCCTGAACTTCAGGGGAGCAGACTTTGGCCTCTTGAGGGACCTGCTTGGCAGGGTAACATGGGATAAAGCACTGGAGGGGAGAGAGGCCCAAGCAAACTGGTTGGTATATTCAAGGATCACCTCCTCCAGGCTTAGGACCAGTGTATCCCAACAAAGAAGTCGTCAGGCAAAAAAGCCAGGAGGCCTGCATGGATGAACATCCTGGACAAGCTCAAAAGCAAACAAAAAGAACTATAGAGGGTGGAAGCAAGGATGGGTAGACTGGGAGGAATGCAGAGAAACCGTTTGAGTGGCCAGGAACCAGCTTATGCAAGCGGAAGCCCACACAGAATTAAAACTGGCCAGGGACATCAAGATAACAAAAACCCACCACCTTTTACAAGTATGTGAGGGATAAAGGCAAGATGTGGGCCCTCTCCAGATGGAAACATGGAACCTGGTCACCCAGGAGGTACTAGAGGACTTTTTCGCCTCGGTCTTCACCAGCAAGGGCTCTATCCACACTTCACAAGTTGCAGAAAGAAAAAGCAGGGGCTGTGAGAATGAAGAACTGCCCACTGCAGGAGAAGATCAGGTTCCAGCCAACCTAAGGAACCTAAAGGTGCATAAATCCACAGGACCTGATGAAATCCATCCACAGGTCCCAAGCGAGTTGGCAGATGAAGTTGCTAAGCTGCTTCCCATTATATAGAAGAGTCGTGGCAGTCTGGTGAAATACCCGATGACTGGAAAAGGGGAAACGTAACCCCCATTTTCAAACAGGGAATAAAGGAAAAGCCAGGGAACTAGAGCCCAGTCAGTCTCACCTCTGTGCCTGGCAAGATCATGGAACACATCCTCCTGGAACCTCTGCTAAGGCACTTGGAAATTAAGGAGGTGATTGCTGGCAGCCAACATGGCTTCACCAAGGGCAAGTCATGCCTGACAAATTAGGTGACCATCTGTGATGCTGCTACAGCATTGGGAGAGAAGGGCAGAGCAACAGACGTCATTTATCTGGGCTTATGCAATGTGTTTGAAACTCTCCTACATGATATATTTGTCTCTAAATTGGAAAGTCATGGATTTGATGGATGAACCACTCTGTGGATCAGGAACTGGCTGGATGGCCGCACTGTGAGGGTGGTGAGAAACTAGAACAGGTTGCCCAGAGAAGCTGTGGCTGCCTCATCCCTGGAGGTGTTCAAGATCAGGCTGGATGGGGCTTTGATCAACCTGCTCTGGTGGGAGGTGTCCCTGCCCAGGGCAGGGGGGTTGGAACTGGATGATCTTTATGATCCCTTCCAACTCTAACCATTCTATGATTCTGTGTTCATAGGATAGCATAACCTTCACCCTCTCCCCCCACCAGGAATGTACCTGTTCCATTCTTTTCATTTTTGGCTGCAGAACTTGCTCGCTTTGGAGTACGCTTTTGTTTTTTTGCCATTGTTCCACTATTGCTATCGCTGGGCCTTTTTTGACCTAAACGAGAAGGAAAAAAAAAAAAACAACGTCTAATATTTCTGCTACTAACAAGCTTTTTTTTAATAATCAACAAAAGGTTGTTTTGTTGCAAAAACAGCAAGTACCTGTTGCAAAAGCAGAAAACAAAGCAAACATGCAGATTTTAGCAAAGTAACACCAGACTTAAGAGGGTTTCAGAAATCATTACAGCAGAAAATGAGTTTTCACAGGAAGTGCTCACCTTTCTCTCCAGTCTCTCTCTCTTGCATGGCTATACTACAATTGCTTGATGTAGTACTGGCTTCAAATCCATTAGCAGACTCACTTTCACAGAGACCTTCTTGAGACTCTTCTGCCACACTGTCAACTTCAATAGTCATGTCACTTTCACTCTTGATACTGCGGGATTCATCCTGACTAAGAGTAAGAGGTGAGGCCACTGAAAAGCTCGACTGGACAGTAGGGGGTAAGGCAGACAGATTTGAATTTGAAGCATTAGGCTCTGGCTTTTCTGATATTGTGTCTTCACTACTGCTCTTCTCCTTTTCATCCAAGTCATCCAAGTCTACTTCATGGCAGAGCAAAGTTTCAGGACCAATCTGAGGCATTGCATCATCCTCATCTTTTAAGGGAACATTCTCATTTTCTTCAGGTGGACGTTCAAAGTTCTCATTCCTCAGCTCTTGACCATGCTGAACTGATTCTGCCACCAGGGATGGCATTTCCTCATTTTCCGTTCTGAGGGATTCTTCAGCATTCAGCCCTCTACATTCCTCTGCTCCAGTACATTCATTGGTCCTCTCTTCAGACATTATATCTGGCACTTCCATTTCACTCTCTCGCCTATTTCTCTTCTCAGGTGATGCCTGTTCCAAAGTTTTCCTTTTCAAAAGCTTCTTGTCTTTTGTAGAAGGTTCTGTTTCACCTTCAGTAGTGCTTGAAATTTCTTTATGCTCCAGTGAAGACACATCTAATCTTTCAGGTTCTGTAAGAGATTCATTTCCCACCTCTTCTTGGTTTTCTGGTGAAATTTTTGCATTCTCCAGAGAGGGATCTTTTGTCTTGCTCTTTCTCCCTTTTACTTTAGGTGATTTTTCAGCCTCTCTTTTGATTTCTTCTATTTGTTCTGTTTTACTTCCAAAAACCTGAACAATTTGTTCACTTTCTTCAACTTCCCGTCTCGTTTCCAATGGCTGTACCTGAGTCCTGTCATTTTCTTTCAATGCATGAGGAATCTTTAAGTTTTCTTCATCTAGCTTCTCATCATGTAGTTTTCCACTTTTTTCCAGTTCTGAGGTTTCTGGAGAAAATTCTTCATTCAAGTTCTTTTCAGTTGATTCATCTGCTTCGCTGTCAGATGAGCCAGAGTCTGCAAAAAAATTTTTAAAAAGAAGGAAACAGCACCCTAAATCATCAATTTCAGCACCATTTCTTTTTCAACCACTCAAAACATGTTTTTCAGTAATCTGTGGTATTAGCTTCAGTTTACTATAAACAATTTCAAGCTTAAAAATTCTGCATTACTTCACACGGTTCTTACTTTTTCTCAAAATGTTTATGAAACTACAATAGTAGTAGTACTTCTATTATTTCCTAAACAAGTCAATACAAATTACAATTTATAGCAGTAAAAATATTTTTTAAAGATTCCCATGATCTACCTGGGGATAATGCCTCCCCCACCCCTCCATGCACTCCCAAACATTAAAAAAACCCCAACTCTTCCATACCACAATATGGACATTTCATTGCTAAACTACTGTACGAATCACACACCGCATTCAGAGCAAGCGTTGTTACATTACCAGACTATTCAGGAACCTGTACTAAAAGAAGACAATGATTTCACTTCAGTTCTTGTTCATACAGGCTTAGAAATACCAAAAATATCGCTGTCATTTGTATATAATTAACAAGTCTGCTGAGTGATGTAGTACTGAGGTCCTGGACTTAAATACCAGAATAAAGACTATCACTACACCACTAGATTGGGTCTGTTCAAGTCTAGGATTGAAAGGCTCTGGCTAAAAAACACACAATGACTTGCAGAGTCAGCTCCATGCTCTAAGAGCAAACTGTGCTCCTCAACAGTGTCAGCTCAACTACTTCCTCAATAAAATGCACATGGAGAGAAAAAAAATTAGAAAAAAAAATATAAATCAAACTTCTTTTCAAAACAGTACTAAAAAAACCCTCGAAAGCATGCACAGGAGTGAGGTCACTCTCTGACTGATCCTCTATCAGGAACAAACAATCCTGAGCTGCCTCTTGTTTGCCTGCAAAAATTAGAATCAAAAGTATTAATTGGTATGCAGTAATTGTTTTGTTGTGTTGCTTGTTCACTGACTGGTTAAGTTGTGCAACAAACATCACCTATCCAGACTTATGCAAAGTGTTTGACACTGTCCCATGTGACATTCTTGACTGTAAATTGGAAAGTCATGGATTTGATGGACAAACCACTCTGTGGATGAGGAGCTGGCTGGATGGCTGCACTCAAAAGGCTGTGATCAAGGGCTCAATGTCCAAGTCGAAGCCAGTGATGAGTGATGCTCCTTGGGGGTCAAGTACTGGGATCAGTACTGTTTAACATGTTTGTTGGAGACATGGGCAGTGGAATTGAGTGCACCCTCAGCAAGTTTGCTGACGACACCAAGCTGTGTGGTCAACACACAGTGGGAAAGGGATGCCATCCAGAGGGACCAGGACAGGCTTGAGAGCTGGGCCCATGTAAACTTAATGAAGTTCAACCAGGCCAAGCACAAGGTCCTGCAGCTGGATCACAGCAATCCCTGGCACAAATAGAGGTTGGGAAGAGAATGGCTGGAGAGCAGCCCTGAGGAGAAGGACTTGCGAGGGCTTGTGGATAAGCTCAACATGAACCGGCAGTGCACAATGGCAGCCCAGAAAGCCAACCCCATCCTGGGCTACATCAAAAGAAGTGTGGCCAGAAGGTTGAGGGAGGTGATTCTGCCCCTCTACTCTGCGCTCGTGAGACCCCACCTGGAATGCTGTGTGCAACTCTGGAGTCCTCAGCACAGGAAGAACATGAATGCTGAAACAGGTCCAGAGGAGGGCCACAAAAACAGCCAGAGATCTCGAGCACCTCTCCTGCAAGGACAGGCTGAAAGGACAGTTGGGATTGTTCAGCCTGGAGAAGGCTCCAGGGAGACCTTATAGCAGCCTTCCAGTACCAAAGGGGGCTACAGAAAGGATGGGGAGGGACTCTTTATCAGAGAATGTAGTGATAGAAAAGAGGTAACTGTTTTAAACTGAAAGAGGGGAAATTTAGATTAGATACTAGAAAGAAATTCTTTACTGTGAGGGTGGTGAGACACTGAAAGAGGTTGCCCAGAGAAGGTGTGGATGCCTCATCCCTGGAGGTGTTCAAGATCAGGCTGGATGGGGCTTTGAGTAACCTGGTCTGGTGGGAGGTGTCCCTGCCGAGGGCAGGGGGGTTGGGACTCGATCTTTATGATCCAACTCTGACCATTCTATGAGTCTAAGTAGGTCTTTAATGCTCCTGACAGCGCTGTGTTCACTGAAGTTGTCACATGTTAATGCACTGCATTACATCACTGTTTACAGGACGGAACACGAGTGCACCAGATGTACCTTCTGTTCCATTTGGTAATGGGGAGGAATCTGACAAGTTGTTCCGTGCACTTCTGGCTCCCGATTTACCTTCGCTATTAGGCATTTTGGATAAACTGCAAGATGTGTTTGATGGAAGAGTAGATTTCAGAGGGGGTCGCCCACGCTTTGATTTTTGTTTCTCCTCATCCTTCTTCTCATCCTTTTCACTGTCATCTTTATTCTGAGGGGAAAACAATGAATTTTTTAAATCGTGTTTCACATTTGAATCACTGCTGATTGTCAGACCTCTTCTTTTACTTTACACTTCTACTAAAACAAAAGACTGTTGACTGGATAACTATTTTGCTTTCTAAAGTAAGGAACAGTGATAGTCATTAAGTAAGTTAAGAAACTTATTGAAATAACCATTACTTTTGTTTTTTTCTTCTGTTTTCTCTTTGGTCCTCCTTTGTCTACAGGCCAGATAATCCGATCAGCTTTCACCCATTCATCATATCTAAAAGTAAACAATGGCATACTGTTTATATGGCATCGCTGCATATAAAGAGATTGTTTGCAATATGAGGATTAAAAGACTGAGTTTACAGACAGTATTTATTAGGGAAGCAGAGTATCTCTTACAAACACATACAGTGTCTGGCATTAGAATGATGAATTACAGTTCCAGCCCCTAAAAAGAAATTATGGAATAGGGGAACGGAGGTGTGAAATTCCCTGTAACTTGCTAGGAAAGCACTGTAACACAGGGCACTGAGTCACCTATAAGGTTTGTCAATTATTTCACATCATATACAAAAAACGGTTTTCACCACACCATACTTCAGTAGTAAAATATACTTTCCTTTTTAAAAAATAAAAATAAAAATGGAGAAATTTAAAATAAGAGCAATAAACTGGATGAGATTCTGAAAAGCACAAATACACTACTAGTGCTCCTCAAAATCTCCTGAGCTATAAGGCAGACACATGTAAGTATTGGGGGGATACCCACCTACACAGATTGGCCAAATATGTTGGCCATAACATAAAGAAATTTATTTTGTTTACTTAGAAATGTATGGATTTGGAACATCTCATAGTATATACCAGTATATACCACTGAGCAGACAACTCAGTGATCATCTTTCTCTTTTTTTTTTTTCTTAAAAACAAAAATTATTTTGCAAATAATCCTTTTAGAAAACTAATAAATGAAAGGCAATTTATTATCCTCACCTTACATTCCAACCGTAGTAATGAACTAAATATAAAACTTCTCCATCATCAATTTCTGTGCTTTTAATACTAGCTTCGTAAATTTTTTGAGTCTTTCCACGTCCATATTTTACTTTCACTTTGGTTCCAGTCAGGCAGGGTTCTGCATCCTCCTCATCTTCTTCACCTTCCGATTCTCCTTTGTTCTCAATTTCCTCCCTGCAGTAAAGTATATTTAAAATACCCATAAATTAGTGACAATCAAAGTTTTAACATTTAACTAGTGTAGCCAAGCTACTACAAAAGAAAAAAGCTGCAAGAAAAAAATTTCTCATTTTCTGCATCCTGCACGGCCTCTAGTTTGGATGCATCTCTTAAAATCAAGAACAGGACTTAGAATAAGTGCCAAAAATATCAAAAAAAAAAATTTAAATGCCATTTATTAGATGTACAGTACCTTAAAGCTTAAAGATTATTTTTGTAATGAACATTTTGAGAATACAAAAATAGGAATAAATTAACTCTGTGTCTGGCACCTAAATAAGATAGGAAAAACTAACCTCAGTTTTTAAAATAGACTTGATTTTGACACTATTTAAAAAAAGTAATTCTGTCTTCTACAGTTTGCTAACAGGCTATAGCTCACTAACAGCACAAAAGTTTGAATTGCCATCAGAGTGAACCTCTCACGGATATAAACACCATTCCATTGGGAAAAATACAGATTACATTTGTGTTTAACCAAGATTAAAAGTGTCTGCACAGCTCTTATTAGCTATATCTACCTATTACTATAGCTATATCTAATATTTAGAGATTCTACCTAAACATATTTTCAAGAATTACAAATCTAACCTATTTCCACCTATACTTCCCTCCCTATTTCAGGGAGAATTTAGCATAATGTAGAAGTTAAACTACAAAAAACTCACCAACAAAGAAAATACTGAAGATACTATGGGTTTGCTTTTAATGAAATACATTTGGTAGCCTTCAGTGAAACATGAACTATCTTCTTGTGGCAAACATTGGAAGTAAGGGGGACCAGCACCATCAGCACCATTTAAAAGAAAACTGTTTAATGCCTTAGTCATCTGACATACCTCTGCAATCTGCTTCACACCCGATGCTGCACCTTCGTTCAAAGCACTACAAGATTTTTTTTCTTTTTTTTTTCCAGACTGCCCAGCAACACTTTCTTTAAAATAACTGTGTTCTTCCCACTCGAGGCTTTTCAGTAGAAAACATATAATACCCTTATCAGGCTTTATTCAGTGCCTGCACCACTTAGCCACGTGGACAAGAAAAACTAGGTAGGAAAGATGAAAGGCAAGATACTGCCCTTCATCACAGCCATAAGAGGTCTGCTGTGGTAATGAACTAGTCACCTGCTCACAACTTGTTTGTAACCAGGACTATAAATCTGATTCAACTTGTCAAGCTTAGTCTGGAGTGTATTTTGCCCTCTGCCCTTCCCTGTCACTCCATCCCCTCCTCTTCAGTCTACCTCCAGCTTTCATTTAAATTCCCTCTTTCTCCTTTGCTTTATTAGCTGATCCCCTTCCTGCCTACAATACACCAAGCAGCAAATCAAACAAGCAAGATGTAGGCTCATCAGCTATCACTATGCACTTGAACAAAAGCACAGGAGAAGAGGGACTCTCTTTTCCATTTATATTTCAACTTTCCAGAACAACCATCCCAAACAGTTGCTAATGGATTCCATACAGCACCTAGCTTAGTTATAGCCTAGTCTACTTGGTGTCTGTATGTACCAGTGTGATAAAACACCAACACAATCTTGACAAGACCATAAAGAAAATTAAAACGAAAACCACTGTCTGGCATCTACCAGAAAAGGATCCTTTCATAAAGTACAGCAGACTCTAGAAGCCTGAAATAATTTTCCCTTCCCTGTCTGGCTAAGTAAATTATGTCCCTGATTTCCACATTTTAGTTGGCAAGATCTCCAATTCTGTGTATACTCCTGCTTGAAGCACAGCTCAATCATGACACAGATACTCATAAGAAAGCAATTACAAGTTAGCATTTACCTCTCCCTCTGCTTCTCTTCCTCTTCATCTGACTCTTTATCAGAATCCTCCTGTTTTTTAAATTTTTTCTCTTTTTGCTTTGGTGTACTTTTTCTCCCTAGCGGAGTTTCATTTTCTTTCTTTTCTGGATTCTCAGGTGTTTCCTCTACATCTTTGTTACCGTCTTTTATTTTTTCTTGTGTTTTATCTTCTTCACTATCTTTTTTAGCAGGAGTTGCATCACGGGCAAGTCTCCTTCGTCCCTAGAACAGAAATAAGATCAGTTTGTCAGTTGTTCTCTGTATAACCTCTCCAAACCTCAGCTAAAAGGGAAATGTCCTATTCCTGTACAGAAGAAAGACCAAAAAGCAAAATATTCTAAAATCTTAAGATAATGGATAGAAGTCTTGTTCTTGAGGAAAAAAGCAAAATAAAGCTATTCTGCTTGGTTTAGAATAAAGAGACTGAGCTTCTGACCAACATCTGGAGGATTTCAAGATATTTGTTTGGACCCGTAAGGTCTGTTGCCTCGATAGAAATGGCCAAAACGCCTTTGTTCAAGTACAGCAATAGCATTAAGGTGCTTGTACAGGACTACTGAAAGAAGGCATCTTCCTTTCAGCATCTTCAGTCCCAAGAGCCACCTGTCAATTTCACAGAACAGAAATTTGTCACCTTTAGAAAAAAAATTATGTTTTGCATTTTTGAAAGCTACTTTGAGTAGCCAGGCAATTGCTGTCTGGGACTATCTGCAACTGGTTCTTGGGGATCTAGTACAGGTTTATCATTTTACTATTAGAAGTCTCTTAATATAGTCATTGCTCTGTAATCACAACATTTAAAATACATTATGAATGCAAGATTAATTATTTGGAAGCTATCCAAAGATTACAACAAATTCGCAACACAGCTCATGTCATGCCTGGAAGCCCATTAAGGCTGATACAGCTTGGAAAAAACACTTACATATCATATTTCGATCTAACTGCAATACAAATCTAAACTCATGTTTACATTATGTCATCTATTAGTTTAAAGGTCATATACTTCCTTGAAAAGCTGACTTGCAAGAAGTACTTCAACAGAATTACATTTCAGTTGAACAGAATCCTTACAACTTTAAAAATTTAAAAAGCAGCAATTCCTTCTTCAGTAATCATGTTCTGTCAAGGAACCCAAAATGTCCTTTTACCAGAATTAACAGGAGTGCTCTAGTCTCATACAAATACCATAAAGCATTCTTGTATTCTCCATCATGTTCAGAACCCACTAGCTGATGGGTCACTGATCTTCTCTATGGAACTGCTAATACAACCCTGTAAAATCGCAGTGTTTCTTTTATTAAAAGATAAAAATCAACTCAGAGGAATGGGTCTTCCTTTAACTCTTAAAGCTGCAGCAGTCCCTTGATAATCCTGCTTCTTGCCAGAAAGCTCCAGATTCCACATGCCTGTGGAAATTCTCACCCACAACCAGGACTATCCTGCTGAGTTTCACTGTTCCGATGATACACAGCTCTCAGTAGCTCTCAAGACATCCCTGAATCAAAACATGTCTGACGCGCAACACAGCCTGAAAAAAACTCCATCGTTTAGAATACGGAGTAGTAAGCAAAACGGATTCTATTCACAGGTAGAAGGTAATCAACAGGTAACATCAACTCTGCATTCACACAACACTGTCCTGTGCTTGTACAAGTACACTAAATCAAACATACAGTCACGCCACAAGGGAAAACTCATTATGTAAACCGTTCACCATACAAAGGGGTTTTGTTAAGTACTAAATAGAAATCATAGAATTGTCTAAGTTGGAAGGGACCTTAAAGCTCATCTAGTCCAACCATCAACCTAACCCTGACAAAAATCACTAAACCATATTCTTAAGAACTACGTCAACCTGTCTTTTGAACACCTCCAGGGATGGTGTTCATCTCAATCACTCAACCACTTCACGGGCAGCTCATTCCAGTGCCCAATCCATCAAGAGGGAGGCATCAATATCTCTCCATCAAGAAACGTTTCCTAATATCTAATCTAAACCTTCCCTGGCACAACTTGAGGCCATTGTCCCTTGTCCTATCTCCTGTGACCTGGGAGAAGAGACCGACCCCCACCTCTTTACAGCCTCC